>SKCR01053018.1:0-53947 GCA_019454045.1 Zanthoxylum bungeanum | reverse complement strand
AGTATCCATTTACAACCTATGGTTTTACAACCCGGAGGTAAATCTACTAAATACCAAGTCCTATTAGTTTCTAAGGAACTCATTTCATCTTCTATTGCTTCTTGCCACAAATCAGCATCTAAATATGACAAAGCTTCTTTTAGAGTAGTGGGATATTCTTCTAATGTGTATGCATAGAAGTCATGACAAAAATCTTTAACTGTTCTAGACCGTTTACTCCTTCTAGGAATAGATTCTATTTCTTTATCAGATTCAGTAATTTGTATTGTTGGATTAATACTAGAGGACGAGCCCCCACTATTCTTCAAAATAAAAGGAAATTTATTTTCAAAGAAATCAACATCAACAAATTCAACCACAACATGATTATTCAAATCATAAAATCTATATGCTTTACAATTAACAACATAACCAATGAAAACACATTCATATGTTCTACTCGCAAGTTTAATCCTTTTTGGGTCAGAGATTCTAACATAGGCAAGACAGCCCCAAGTTCTAAGGTAAGACAAGTTAGATTTTCTATTTTTCAAAATTTCATAAGGTGAAACTTTATCATTTGACTTAGGTACTCTATTCAAAACATAACATACAATCAATAAAATTTATCTTCCCAATTTTCATGCTCCCTAATTTGGACTACGGTAGGGTCATCAGGCAATTTGATTTTTTTTCAGACATACAATAATTTGCTAATTTTTTAATGGTGAGGAAAAACAATATTTTTAATCTCCAACATTTAAAAAGAAATCATTGAAAGCGAAATGGTTTGTTCAATTCAACAGCAGCAGAATCAAAGGCAATAGTGTTCATGGCAGCAGTAGCAGAAATAGACATGGCAGTTATTAAAGTCTTAAATTGTAAAAATAAATAGTCAGTTGCAGAACAATATTACCGTTCACCAGGAAATTAAAAAAAAAAAAGGGTTGAGTCACGGACTAGGTCACTCTCTTTAAGACGTTTCGCGACTCTGCCCAGAAATTTATGCTAACAGTAATCGACCCCGAGGTCCCCAAGATAAAACAACCCAGATAAATATTGTCTCAATCGGTTAGCACTGAAATCCATTGGAATACTCACACCCAACATAAAAAATATTTGCTCGGAATCTATAGAAACAACAGTGAGGCTATCGGCTTTGAAATTATCCGAAATAAAGAAATATTTGCTGAGAAAAAAAAATTCTTCTCAGTTTGTTTTCTCTCAGACACTACAAGAAAACTGTGAAATAGAGACGGAAATATCGTCGCTACTGGGCAGTTAGCAACGGAATAGAGACAGACAAATTCCGTCTATATTTTGTTGGTCGCAAAAAAATAGCGACGGAAATATATCGTCCGTCACTAGCGAAAGAATTTTTTTTCCGTCTCTAATTAGCGACAGAATTTTCCATCTCTAATTAGCGACGGAACATTATGTCTCTAAATAGACACGAAATTTTCCGTCACTAAATAGGGACGGGAATTTCCGTCTCTAATTAGCGACAAAAAATGTTCCGTTACTATTTAGAGACGGAAAGTCCGTCTCTAATTCCGTTTCTAATTTCCTAAGAATTCTTTTTTTAATAAAATTATTATTTTGAAAAATTTTTAAGAAATTAATTTTATTTTAAATAATATTATTAATATTAGTAAGTAAAATTATAAAATAAATATATTATTTACTTAAATTATAAAATAAACACAACAAATAGTAAAATAAAAATTTTATTATATAATATATAAAAAAGTACAACATAAAAAAAATACATCAAATTCCATCTACTGCAGCGTCTCCCTCAAGATCAGAAACACTTTGATGTTTAATCCAATGAACGTTTTGATCAGATGGCCCATCAAATTCACTGGAAAACTGCCACATCCAATCACCTGGGATTGTGGAAGAAACCCAGATAGAGGAAATCAAACATGTAGTTCCACAAAAAGTTCTGATCTGGAGAAGCAGAGCACAATTACTCCAACAAGCTTTGTGAGTGTAATTCCACTGCCAAGGAGTAACCAAAAAGAATAACTTAAGAAAAAGAAGTGATAACACAAACAAGCATAACACAAAAAACACATTTTGATTTCCATCACAGCCAAGGACCAAGAACTAATATGCATGCTGAAAAGGTAAAGCAGAGGTATTACAAACCATGATTTGAACTTAAAATTTTGAAGCCATCTATACTAAAGAGCTATCCAAATAAAGCTATCACATCATAATTTGACTGATTCTGTCATATACTGCAAATACCAACACATTAGAATTGGGTAGTATAGGGTCAACCTGAAGACGGAAGCTCCCATGGTACTCATAGCCTTATTTGCTCGTTGGTCCCTATTCCCATGGCTTACCTGCATAGGGAAGAATCAAATTATCATATGACAGCAAAACCTTAATATTTAAATGAAGAAGAACCTTATAGTACTAACCAAAAAACGTGCATTATATGCACAAAAAACTCAACAGCAATCCCAATAGACATTATAAGGTTTACAACAGAGACTGCATTTAGTTTAATACCCAAAATTGCCATTACTCCCTGCAGATTGCAATGGGAGTGTAAGTTTTGTACAAATGAAAGATAAAATCATTGTGCTAGATATATATGTATATGAAATGATTTAGGAGTACATGAATAAAACAACATATAGAATATTCTAGCAATAGGGGAAAAAACAAACAAAGCTAAGTATATATTGTGAAAGCAGAAATCATACCAACAGATCAACGACTCTAATACAACTATTATGATTGCTGAACTCCAAAAACTGCATTCAGAAAGCAAGGGACAAGAAACCAAAGTCAAATATGGCAATTTAAGAAGAAAAAAGGCTTGCACAGACAAAAGGGAAAACAAGGAAGGACCAGATAAGGAATTAAAACCTGGAAGTAATAATTAGACAAACAACAAATATAGCACCTGTTATTATAAGATGAAAAATCAGTTAGAAACACTTAATAAGAAGCTGAGAGTTCAAATGCTAATATGACCCCCATAGAAACACTACCGTGCAGCTCGCAATGAATTTACATAATCACCCTGAGGAAATTGCAGTTAAAAAAGGGGGTTTATTCAACCAAAAAAAAAATGCTGTGAAGAGTGAAATATAATAAATTACAATTTTGGTAAAAGACAACAGCCATACCTGTTTGTTCAGTGGTGTGTGAAAAGTACGAAACTCTGATGCTTGTATAATGCCACTTTCATAGCCTGCCAAGAAGTTCGAAACAAATAATTGTAGCTAAGCATGTCATTTCATTAGGAGGCCTTGGGCTCATGGTTACACAAATAAATGCCAGGAAGAGGATTATTAGACATTCAAAAACAGAGGAGAATGCGCTTGCTGATCTCCTTGGAATAGACCTGAAGGACCTCGATTCCATCGTCCTCGGCAGAGGCGGCGGCATCCGCGACTGAAAAGGCCTCGCTCTCGATGAGGCGGACAGTCGAATCGGCCTCGTCCGTCGGCATGGAGCCGTAGCGTTTGGAGAGAATAGATGGAGTGGTGAGAGTCTCGATGAGTCGCGTGATCATCGCATCACGCGTGCGCTGTGTTGGTGGCCATATACGGAAGGTCAGTTACTGGTGTTGAGTTTATGTGAATAGAAATATAGAAGCCCTAAAATTTTAGGATGTTTATATACTTAGTGATTAGCGACGGAATTAAAATTTCATCTCTAAATAGCGACAGAATTAATATAATTCTGTCGCTAATATAGCTACGGAATCTTAATTCCGTTGCTAATATAGCGACATAATCTTAATTCTGTCGCTAAATAGAGACAGAATTAAAATTCCGTCGCTAAATAGAGACGGAATATTATGTCCGTCGCTATTTAGAGACGGAATTTTAATTCCGTCTCAAAAAATAGAGACGGATTAAAAAATCCGTCGCTATTATTCCCGCTATTTCATTCTCGCCACTATTAGTTACGGAATTTTGTCCCGTCGTTAAATTCCGTAGCAAATATTGTAATCCATTTCAATTCTGTCGCTATTCTGTTTCTAAATATTGAAACGGAGTTTTCCGTCGCTAATTTCGTATTTTCTTGTAGTGAGATTGCTTTGCTCTCTGTTTTTTTGTTTTGTTCTAGTTTTTTTGTATTGCATATGTCTCTTATGTGTGTATATATAAGAATTATTTTTGAACGTTGGTAATAATAGACCTTTAATTTTTAAAGACGTTTGGAAATAAATTATAAACGTTGGGAAATAAATTTACAAACCTTAGGAATTAAAAGGTTTAACGTTTTGATATTCTATGTATAAACTATTTATTATTATTTATTTTAAAAAAAAATGTGTTACAAATATATATATATCTTTATATAAAATTTTCTCCAAAAAGATATATATAAATACACCCGCACCTGTCCCGAACCGACCGACGGATGGCAACACGCGCGCGCGTGTGGAGAACCAACTTTGGCTTAGCTTCTCACACTTCCATAAAAGTGGGTACCCCTTAGGGCCCAAACCCAACTCACAACACAACACCTTATAAATAAAAGTTTGGTATTGTATCTTCCCATTATGGGATGAGGTGCCAAAGTTCAAGTGTAACTCCCTAATCAAAATTGTAACATTTCCATACAAACAAAACTCCCCAATTGATTTTGTAACAATTAATTCATTCAATTCATGTAACTCATGTAACTCCCATTTATTGAAATTCATATTTACAACAACAACAATGAAGTGAACATTTTGGATTTTTATAGTTTATGATTTTATTAAAAATAGAAAAGAATCAATAGCTAAAAAAGATTGAAAATGTGAGTTTAATATGTGATAGAAGAGAGAGAATCGTGAAGTAGAAAAAAGAAAAGTGAAGGATAATTTTGAGATTTTAAATTTTTAATAATTATTATATTTTTAAATAGGTATAAAATAAAATTTAATAAATTCAAAAATCTCATTATAGTGTGTTTATGTACTTATAGTCCCCAGGGGGCGTGACTTGGTGGTGTAGGATTCAGGATCTCACATTGGGATCCTGGGTTCGAATCTAGGGGATGCGTTTCTTGTAAGAGCTTGGGACAGCCGGAGGTTTTATCTGCTCTGCTTAAACCCTAAATACGTGATTTGGTGCCGGGATTTCTAACGATTGCAAAAAAGAAATGTGTTTACGTACTTATAATCAAAATGAATTAGAATAAGAATAAACTTGTAATACTCTGGTTATCATAACATGTTTATTATGCCCATTTTGTTCATGCACGATATGTTATTATGCATATAATCATATATTAATGGATTAAATCATTGTAACCCTTCCTGGGGGTTCAGAATAATTTTCCGAAATTTCAGCATCCTTTTTAAATTATCCGCTTTTATGAACACCCGTCAGTGTTTTGACCGTGTCTTGCGCTACATGTATCTTTTTTCAGTGATATCAATGTCGTTAGAAAGTTTAGACACAAAGCTATAATTTTCATGTTAAGCCTTTTCCAAATTTTATGTGAAAGTAAGTCAAATTTGGGCTTTAATTCAGGCTTACTGCACTATGACAAGAATTTCAATGAATTTTGACATATGGCTTTTCGAATACTATTATTTCAATTAGTAAAATATCAGCTCATTTGGTTAAAAACTAGTCACTCCACTATCCTCATTCTTCCTCATTTCCCACAACTTAACTCCCAAAAATTTCCTCTCTTCATTCTCCCTCATTCACGCTAACCATAGAAGCTTTTAAGGAATGATGTTTTGTTTGAATTTTCAAGAATCATCCATTGTTAAGTATGTCTTATATTCCTCACTCTAGCATTTGTGTGCATTTTAACATGATTCTACAAGTCAATAATTTGAATCCATGGATGAACTCAAACATGATTTATGCTCAAATTGTATGATTATGTCAATTGGAATGAATATTATGCTTAGGTGATGTCAATTGCCATGATTCATGAATGAAATGTATTGGATTACAAACCTAAGTTTAGGGCTTGTGATGCCATGAGTTTTATGTATAAACTTTGAGTGATGATGTTGTGGTTGTTAACATGCCAAAAATGGACATGACGACTTAGATAAATTCTCATGTTGGGTGTAATGAGGTTCTGTTGATGGTGGTTGTTACAAGTGATGGCTCTTGTGTAATGAATCCATGTTCAGACCTGGTTATAGGCTCGTGTTGCTACGTATGAGGTCTTGTGTCACGATGCAACATCAAATGACACTTTCTATCTCAATTTTTACCTTAAGCACGTCGCAATGCAAAATGGGCGTCGCGATATAATCTGTTCAGTTGGTGTCACGACGCGATGCCAATTCCAAGACCAGTTTTCACATGCTTTAGGACAACTTTAAGATGTCAGATAACGTCATAGGCTTCCATTGTAACATCCCCCTCTAGGTGATGCTACCGATAGGGAATAGGCTGACCTATCCCCCTGAGCCTCTGACTTTTTGACTGTGATCACCACTACTAATCTCATCTCGAATTCAAACTCATGCAAAAGGGTCATTGCCCAACTCCATATCATAAAATGCATTTTAATAGTCATAATTTTATACTCAATATTACTTCTCTTTACAATCGTGTTCATGAAAACTTTTAACACATTACAAAGACTTATACATTACTAATGACTGACATGCAACTTTACTTTGACACCGACTATGCTGAACCTTTATACTCGACCTGGTACACTCAAACACCCTAGTGACTGCCATCGGTATCCATCCTCTCGAGCTCGTCATCCTGGTAAACCTACAAAACAGAAACATTGGGAGTGAGGGGTTAGATAATTTGAAAGACCTAGCGAGCAGACAGTTTAAAATGGAAACTGAAATACATTATGAAACATTCATTTTGTGTAAAATCATAATCATCTCAAGGAAAACTGATCTTTTCTGAAAACTCTTTCTTATTTGAAAACACATCTATTTTTGTGAAAACTCTTCTGGAAATCATTTCTGTCTGTAAAACTCTGAGATTCTCATAAACATGTTTCTCTTAAAAACTCTTTCATGAAACTATCTTTTCTGAAAATCATGCCTCTGAGAATATATTGAAAACCTGACGTATGAGGACGTTACGTATCGTCGTCCCCCATACACCTAAACTAGTGTCTTGGGGCGTTACGTATCGTCGTCCCCCAAGCCACTGAACTAGAGCCACGTGTTCAAATCCATGCCATTGGGGCATTACGTAACGTCGTCCCCTAATAAATGTCACTATCCTGACCCTGAATCTAGGGTCTAGGGGAGTTACGTATAGCCATCCCCCTAGCCCTGAAACTAGGATCTATGAGAGTTACGTATCATCTTCCCCCTAGTCCTGATCTACATGTGCATATGTTATAACCGTCAATTCCATAAGTCACATATAAGGTGGGTTTTTCCCCATACCTCCAAAATCTTAAAAAATATCATGCTTTTAAAATCTAATCTTTCTGAAACATGATCATTCATAATATAACTGAAAATCAACTTAGATAACGCCCTAATAAGTTTAAAGGTAAGTCCAAATCAAAATCAATTAAGTAAATATCAACTTGAAAGAAAATATCCACTCACAGATTAAAAACTATTGCCAATGATCCTGGATGCGACTGAAGAGATTCATGCGGAAAATCTAGTCCGTCCTGTATTCGAGTATGGTTAGCGTATATAAACTATAATCTAATCATGGTCATGGATGGAGTGGATGCTCATGCATGTTGCATACGTGTCGGGATAGCTAACGTGTTAACTGACTTTAACATCCTATGAAGAAACTAAAATGGGATGAAACTAGTCTTATTGTGCATTGTGATTCCAGGTCTTGCACGTCGCGATGCTCATACGATTAGACTGAAACAGAGAGCATTTCTTATTACGCGTCATGACGCCAAGTGTTGAGCATCGCGACACCCACTCAAATAGAACCGAGGCAGAGAGCACCTCATTGTTATGCGTAGCGACACAAGCTCATTGGCGTCGCGACGCTCGCCCGATTTCAGGACTAAACATCAACCTCCAATGCCAATGCCCAAGTAATCCCCACATTATCATACTAACTCCTTCACATAGGCATTTCCCTAAACTTCAACATCAATACACAAGAAACATATTCAATCCTCAACTACTTATATACCATTTGATCAAGGCATGAATATTAGGGCTTTGAAGTATCAACACTAATCAAAATTATCTCATACCAATCATCATTCCAAGTATGGTTTACCATTAATTTTCATCAAAACAACAAAAACACTCCCCTCTAAGAGTCATAACAGTCTCGGCCAGCCCCTATCCTTGGGGAAAAATTGGGCATTGATGAGTGGTAAATGTATCACTATTTCCCACTCATTTGACCTAATATTTTGTATCGTTTCTTGAGTTTTGTGAATATTTTGATGTGTTTTGTGTTATTTTGTAGATAAATAAAGTTTCAGGACTCTCTGGAGGTGATTGGGACCAAAACTGTGATAAAGGACACAAAAGGGCAAAATTGTAAATTGGCACGTCGCGACGCCTAACATACGCCGCTCCATGCTAACGTGCGTCGGGTCCACATGTCATAATCTGAGAAGTTTGACTTTGCTAACGTGCGCCGTGCCATGTGTCACCATCACAGCCGATCTTCTAACGTGCGCCGTGCCACGTGTCATCATCTTATGGTGCCGACAATCGCCATCGCCATATGTCACTCCACGTGTCAGCCACGTCATCATCCACATCACCAGTTGACCGAGTCAACGTGCCACGTCACTGCCACATCATCATCAGCCAATCAGAGCATGCCACGTGTCGCAATCCTACGGTGCCGACAATCATTTTCGCCACGTGTCGCCACGTCATCGCCACGTCACTGCCACGTAAGCACAATTATTGAGTTAATCATCCGCAATTGCCACGTCAACGGATAAGAATCTAAGCCGATGAATCAGAGAGTGACACGTCAGCACGTCGCGATGCAAGAAAAAACTTTCGCGTCATGACGCGAGGGGGTTACCGAGGCCTATAAATTGAGCTCGAAATTTCAGTTTCAGATGTACCTTCCTCTCTGAATTCTCTGATGTAAATATGGAGTTTTCTATCTAGTTAATTTTAATTTCAGTTTCGTAATTAATTTTAATTACGTTCTGTAATAGTAATAGTAATTTACTTTCTTTACTTTTACAGTTTTTACTATTCAATCATGAGGAGGTAACTTCCCCCTACTATGGTGAAAGGTAATTCTTTTAATATTGCTATTTAGATTAATCTCCCTTTATTATAATATATTCACAATTTAAAATTTGACTTAATGAGGATACCGCTATATTGGCCGGTTGGTAATCATTTATAAACTAGTTTTAATCTGACTAAGCAATGATATCGCCAGATTGGTCGGTTGGTAATTAAACTTTCTTACCGCCTATATGGCAGGTTTATGGACAAATTTTATACCGCCTATATGGCTGGTCGGACTTAATTTGACTTAATCAGGTTACCGCCTATATGGCTGGTCGGACTTAATTTGACTTAATCATGTTACCGTCTATATGGCTGGTCGGACTTAATTTGACTTAATCAGGTTACCGCCTATATGGCTGGTTGGTAATATCATCACAAGTTAATATATTATATAAAGGAGATATCTAAATTAGTAGTAGTAAAAGTAGATCCTTTTACCTTAGCATTTTATTTTATTGTAATTTTACTTTTCAGTATTTATTTTATCGCATTTGCTTTTCAGCATTGTAATTTATGTCTTTTATTTTTAAGTTTTTACTAGCTCTAGTTATGTGTCGTAACTAAGTTAGTTATCTAGGGTTGTGATGAATTCTAATATCACCGGTTTATAAGGGGTTATTTTATAGTTTCGGTAATTTAAAGGTTTACTTATTAAGTCTTTAACTTAATGCGTCTTGTTAATTGGCCACTAATAAGATTGATCTGGTAAATCTAAAATAACCTTGACAAATGAATTTTAGGTTTCAGCCTTAGACTTAATAGCCCACGATCTTCCTTGAGGATAGATAACCCTTTAAGAGATTTCCTTACAGGATAGACATATACATGTCGGGCGGGGGTAGCCATAATTGGAACTTAAACTTAATGAATCCAGGTAATTTGGTTGACATAGACATATGGTTCAATGGGTTAAACTGGGTAATTGCGTCTGACCATCGACAGAGGCTTTCGCATAATTTCGTGTTCCAGGTTAGTAAACCGATATATTACACAAAAATGAAATAACCACTTCATCTTTAAAATGATATTGAAAGATTCACAACCCTAGATAGATTCATAATATTGAATTTTCTTAAACCTACTTTCGTGCAATTTTATTTACTTGTTTTTAAATTTAAAATCATCACCATTTCAAATCAATCAATCAACATGTTAGATACTAGTAATCATTTGACCTAATAAAATTAATAGATTAGGTATTAAGTCCTCGTGGGATCGATACTTTTTATACTACTTGAACGATACGTGCGCTTACGTTATACGCGTGTGATTACGCACCAGTCAAGTTTTTGGCGCCGTTGCCGGGGACTTCTTTATCTTTCACTATTAGTTTTGGGGTTAGATACATTACTTGTATCTAATTTCTTTTTACTTATTGTTTTTGTTTTCTTGTTTTTCATGTTCTTAGAAACTACATGAGACGAACCAGAAGCTTTGAACTTCGACCGCTCGACCCAGAAATTGAAAGAACCATCAAACAGTTGAGAAGGGAAATGCGTGAAGGCCAAGAAGCTTTAGTCAACATGGAACCTGAACCTTTGGAGGTTGCACCACCAATACCCATTCGAGATCGAACCATTCCGGTGGTCGACGGCTTCATTTCCTGTATTATACTTCCTCATTTACCAACAAATGCGTGTGACATCAAAACAAGCATTCAGATGATTCAACAGTCAGTGCATTTTGGGGGGAAAGTAACTGAAGATCCTAATACCAATATCAGCAACTTTCTGGAAGTTTGCGGTACTTTCAATTACAACCGAGAAGCTGAAAAAGCAATGAGACTGCGGGTTTTTCCATACTCCTTAAAGGACAGAGCTAAAGCTTGGCTACATTCACTACCAGCAGGTTCCATCATAACTTGGAACACTTTAGCCACCAAATTTCTTGCAAAGTACTTTCCACCAGCCAGAACTGGAAAGCTGAGGAATGACATCACATCCTTTGTACAACAAGACTCGAAAACTCTCTACGAAGCTTGGGAAAGGTACAAAGATTTGCTCCGGAAATGTCATCACCATGAGATTCCAAAATGGCTTCAAGTCCAAACTTTCTATAATGGACTTTCTGGACATATGAGAACCACAATCGATGCTGCTGCTGGAAGAGCTTTGATGGCAAAAGGAGAAGATCAAGCCTGAGACCTAATCGAAAAAATGGCCAACAATAATTCCTTGTGGCCAACAGAAAGGAGCATGATCCAAAGAATTGCTGGAATTTATCAAAGTGGAGCCAATACAGCAGTCAATGCCAAGCTGGATCAGATGTGCAAATTTATGGAGACTCTTACCACTGGATCCACAAGTTCACCATATGGAGGAGCACCAGAACCAAACCAACTTGAAGAGACGGTGATTTATGTCAACAATTTCAACAGACAGAGGAATAATCCATATTCCAACACCTACAACCCATGATGGAGGAATCATCCGAATTTTTCATGGAGCAACAATTCAGGGCAAAAGAACAATCCACCACCTGGATTCCAACAGCAGAACTATCCACCACCTGGATTCCAGCAACATAACAAAGGCCAGGAACAGGCAAATGAACCAGGAATAGCAGAAGTGTTGGCTCAGTTAAAAAAGTACGATGCTATGTTTCAGAGCCAATCTGCTTCCATCAAAGCACTGGAGAATCAAATCGGACAACTGGCCAATGCTCAGAGTTACAGACCGCCAGGTAATCTTCCCAGCAACACAAAACCAAATCCAAGGAACCGAGGGAAGAAGCAATGTCAAGCCATCACCTTGAAAAGCGGTACTGAGATCAACAAAGACGTTGGAATCAAGGCAACAATTGAGGAAGTTCCAAAAGATGCAGTTCCACAGATGGAGGAAAAAGAAGCAAAGAAAAAAAAAAGATCAGATCACTCCACCTCCACCTTTTCCACAGCGACTTCAGAAAAAAAAAACTGGACAAGCAGTTTGCTCGATTCCTGGAGGTGTTCAAAAAGCTGCACATCAACATTCCATTTGCAGAAGCCTAGGAAGAAATGCCCAGCTATGTAAAATTCATGAAAGACATTCTTTCACGAAAACGGAGATTGGGAGATTACGAGACAGTAGTATTGACGGAAGAATGCAGTGCCATCATTCAGAGGAAACTTCCCCCAAAGTTGAAAGATCCTGGCAGTTTCACTGTCCCATGCACCATTGGAGAACACTATATCGGTAAGGCTTTATGTGACTTAGGTGCAAGTGTTAATTTGATGTCTTTTTCTATTTACAGGAAAATGCAAATTGGAGAAGCAATGCCTACCTCAGTCTCACTACAACTTGCTGATCGAACGCTCGCATTTCCAAGAGGTGTTGTTGAAGATGTACTGGTCAAAGTCGACAAACTCATTCTTCCAGCAGATTTGATTATCCTTGACATGGAAGAAGACAAAGATGTACCTATCATCCTTAGAAGACCATTCTTGGCGACATGACGAACTGTGATTGATGTACAAAAAGGAGAACTAACTATGAAAGTTCAGGACCAAGAAGTTACTTTCAATGTTTTCAAAGCCATGAAATTCCCGAGCGATGAAAAGGAAGAAGAATGTTTCAGAATTGATGTTGTTGATAGTATCGTTCATGATACTGATACAACCCCCACGGACAAACTTGAAGCTTGCATCACCAATATGACTGACAGCGCGCTAGATGCTGAAATCCTGGAATGTATCAACTACCTTGACAAACCATTTCGATTCAAATCGACACCACAAGTGGAAAGCCTGGAACTGCCAAAGAAAGATCGAATTAAGCCTTCAATTGAAGAACCACCACAGCTGGAGCTGAAGTTACTACCGAGCCATCTCAGCTATGCATTTCTTGGAAACTCTTCTGAATTACCTGTTATTATTTCTTCTTCACTGACATTGGAGCAGGAAGAAAAGTTACTAAGAGTGTTACGAGAACACAAAAGAGCCATTGGCTGGACTATAATAGACATTCGAGGTATTAGTCCATCATTTTGCATGCACAAGATCCTAATGAACGATGAGTACAAACCCACAGTGGAGCATCAACGGAGACTCAATCCAATCATGAAGGAAGTCGTGAAGAAAGAAATCATCAAATAGTTGGATGCTGGCATCATTTACCCCAACTCAGACAGCACTTGGGTTAATCCTATGCAGTGTGTGCCAAAGAAATGAGGAATCATTGTAGTCACAAATGAAAAGAACGAGCTAATTCCAACAAGAACATTGACTGGATGGAGAGTATGCATGGACTACCGAAAGCTGAACAAAGCCACGAGGAAGGACCAATTTCTGCTGCCATTCATTGATCAAATGCTGGACAGATTGGCCGGACATGAGTTCTATTGCTTTCTGGACGGATATTTCAGGGTACAATCAGATTGATATCGCCCCAGAAGATCAGGAGAAAACCATTTTTACATGCACATATGGTACTTTTTCTTTCCGCAGGATGCCATTTGGATTATGTAATGCCCCTGCCACTTTTCAGCGTTGCATGATGGCCATCTTCTCAAACATGCTGGAGTAGAGTATGGAGGTATTCATGGATGATTTTTCTGTGTTTGGAGACTCTTTTGACCACTGCTTGCAAAATTTGAAACATGTGTTACAAAGATGTGAAGATACCAACCTGGTACTCAACTGGGAGAAATGCCACTTCATGGTGCATGAAGTTATTGTTCTTGGACACCGGATCTCACAAAAGGGAATCGAGGTAGACAAAGCAAAGATCGAAACAATTGAGAAATTACCTCCACCAACATCAGTCAAAGGGATTCGGAGTTTTCTTGGACATGCAGGTTTTTACAGGAGATTTATCAAAGACTTTTCCAAGATTGCTAAACCTCTATGCAATCTTCTGGAAAAGGATGTGTCTTTCAACTTCACCAAAGAATGCCATGAAGCTTTTGAGATCTTAAAACATAAGCTGGTCTCTGCCCCCATCATTGTAGCACCAGACTGGACCCTTCCATTTGAGGTGATGTGCGATGCTAGTGATTTTGTTGTAGGTGTAGTTTTGGGACAACGCAAAGCAGAGATTTTCCACACCATTTACTACTCTAGCAGAACTTTGAATAAAGCTCAACTCAACTACACAACCACTGAAAAGGAGTTACTCGCAGTTGTGTACACTTTTGACAAATTTCGCTCCTATCTGTTGGGTCCCAAAGTGGTGGTCTACACAGATCATTCAGCAATCAAATATCTGATCACAAAGAAAGATGCCAAACCCAGATTGATCCGTTGGATACTTCTTCTGCAAGAATTTGACGTGGAGATCAGAGACAGGAAATGGACAGAGAACCAAGTGGCAGATCATCTATTGAGGCTTGAGAATGGAGAAACAGCTGGCAAAGAACTGACAATCAAAAAAAAAATTCCAGATGAACAGCTGTTTGCCATGAAACAGCAGGATGTCCCTTGGTATGCTGATTATGTCAACTTCATTGTATCAGAAAAATGGCCGTTGGAATGGATAACTCAGCAAAGGATAAATTCTTCAAAGAAGTCAAGCACTATGTATGGGATGAGTCGTACCTGTTCAAACGATGTGCTGATCAATTACTGAGGTGTTGTGTTCCACATGAGGAAGTTAAGAGTTTTTTGCAGCATTGTCATTCATCACCATATGGCGGACACTTCAGCGGAAACAAAACTGCAGCCAAAGTCCTACAATCAGGTTTGTTCTGGCCCACTCTTTTTAAAGATGCTTACTTGTTTGCTCTTTAATGTGACAGGTGCCAGAGAACGGGGAATATTTCGAGGAGAAATTAAGGACCATTGCAAAACATTCTGGAAGTGGAGATATTCTATGTATGGGGTATAGATTTCATGGGACCCTTTGTTCCATCATTCGGAAACCTGTACATCCTGGTCACTGTAGACTACGTCTCCAAATAGGTTGACCCAATTGCACTACCATCCAATGATTCAAAAGTGGTGATCAAATTCCTGAAAAAGAACATTTTCACTCGGTTCGGAACACCTCGGGCAATTATCAGTGATGGTGGCTCACATTTCTGCAACAAATATTTTGATACATTCCTATCAAAATACAGAGTTACTCACAAGGTTGCCACTGCTTATCATCCACAGTCAAATGGACAGGTTGAAGTTTCAAACAGAGAAATCAAAAGAATCTTGGAGAGAACTATTGGATCAACAATGAGGGACTGGTCAACAAAACTGGATGACGCATTATGGGCCTATCGGATAGCTTACAAGACACCTAATGGTATGTCCCCATATCGATTGGTGTTTGGGAAAGCATGTCATCTGCCAGTTAAGCTTGAACATAAGGCATATTGGGCACTGAAGAAGTTGAATCTTGATCCACAAGCGGCAGGAGAGAAAAGACTACACCAACTTAACGAATTGGAGGAATTTCGCTTACAGGCTTATGAGACTGCCAGATTGTACAAAGAAAAGACCAAGAAATTGCATGATCGAAAAATAGTGCACAGACAGTTGGAACCAAGACAACAAGTGTTGTTGTACAATTCAAGGTTGAAAATTTTCCCTGGAAAGTTGAAATCAAGATGGTCAGGTCCTTTTGTGATCACCCAGGTTTTACCATATGGAGCTGTTGAGTTACTGGATCCCAACACCAACGAAACATTCAAGGTTAACAGTCAGCGTGTCAAACACTACTGGGGAGAATCATTTGAGCGACAAAAAGAAAGTGTCACACTTCCAAATCCAGCCTAACGTTCGAGAAGTCACGTCTAGCTAACGACGTTAAACTTAGCGCTCGCAGGGAGGCAACCCATGCAATTTGTGTATATATTATGATCTGGTGTGTTTTATTTTTGTGTGTTTAATTTTTGCAGGTAAAGTCATTTCACGATGGAAGAAGCTTTCGTAAATCTTCACAAGCAATTTCCTTCTCTCCCTCAAAAATCTCTAATGAAAGTCTACAAAGCTCGCTTGGAACGGATAAGACTACTAATTATCAAAGGTATTCCAACTGACATTCGTTGGATTATTGAAGCACGGGTCCGATTGGCAGGTGAGTCTTCTGAATCTTTTATTTCACATCTGCCTGGTTTTGGAAGAAGCACATATGCAAAGAAATGTAGAGCTAAGCAAATGGGTGTTGTTACAAATGTGCACGCTGGAATTGCAATACTCGTTGTCGTTCTTTAGGAATGGTGTCTGATAATAACGAAGACAAAATTAAATTCATTAGGGATGGCTTGAGTAAAGAGTCTGTAGATGATATATCTTCAACTCTTGAGACGCATCCCAGTGGATATGTTCATATAGCCATTCGCAAATTACATATACAATTCCAAAAAGAAAGACAACAGTTAAGTCTCGGGAATCTGACTCAAAAAGTTCCTGTTTGCCAATTTATAAAAAATTGGATGGGAAGCTTGTCCCCGACGCATAGACGTCAATCAAGCCGCTACATTTCTATATTATATCTATTTGTCTTTTCCTAATAATTGTGATTTATTTTGTTGTTTTCTTTTATTTTCTCCGACAGGATCCAGACCTTTTTAACTATCACGATTTATTTTACTGTTAACTAATAATTGTCATTGTACTTTTGAAGACATCCAGAGTAAAACATGGAAGCCACTTCAAGAAGACGAGTTGAAAACATCTGTGTGTTTTGCGGTACTAGTGTTGGTGTTAAGCCACAATACGTAGATGCAGCACATGAATTGGGTCGAGTCTTAGCTGCAAGGAATATGCACTTAGTATATGGCGGAGGCAATCTTGGACTTATGAGGGATAGTTTCAAAAGCTGTACAGAATGGAGGCAGTCACATTTTGGGAATCATCCCAAAACTCTTGGCAGAAGCAAATCTTATTGGACCATCAAACGGAGAAGAACTAATCGTGCCAGGTATGTCTGAACGACTGGTAGAAATTATTAACCGGGCTGATTCTTTTATTGCTTTGCCAGGTGGCTTGGGTACATTGGAGGAAATTTTTACAGTGTTATCTTGGGCGAACCTGAACATACACCAGAAACCGCTTGGACTGTACAACGTTGAAGGATTTTATGATTTTCTTTGTGTTTTTCTTGATGATTCCCGGAGAAATGGATTCGTGTCAAAACCTTTAAAAGAACTCCTCTTCACTGCCAGAACTGCTCTGGATCTAATTGACCAAATCTTAGCCTATGAACCACAAATTGACCCTATCCTTTCAAAGATAAACTGGTCCGAGGAGGATCGTGGTAAGAGGCATCGGATTAATCTGGATCTTAACCTTTGACTTTTCGTGTAGAATTTCAGTTAACCAAGTACTATCTTTTAAGCTCTTCTTCTACTGTTTAAGACATTGGGGACAATGTCTCATTTGGATTTGGGGGAGGGAATTAGTTGATCAGTATCTTGTTTTTAGTTGTGTGTTGTATTTATTTTTAGTCCAAATTTTTTTTCGAAAAATACAAAAAAATTTAAAAATTTTCAAAAATTACAAAAATATTTTGCGTTTTTGTTTTTATTTTGACTTAAAAGGTGAAATTGGTGAGAGATAGTTGTGTAAAGAGTTCTCACTCCTGATACGTATTTCAACCCATTTTCGAAACAAGTTAATTTTTGTTTATTTCCATTTGAATTATTTAATTTGTAAATTCTCCATAAAATTGACTAAAATGGATATTCATATGCTCAGTTGTCAGTTATTATCAACATGCATGGTAACATACAGACATGAGCTGTAATTAAAAAGTTTGTAATATTCAGTGCTCTAGTTTAATTGGAGGAAGCATCTATGAAAAGCATTGGAAAAAAAAACGTCTGAGATCCGAGTTATTAAGTCTGTAGGGGTGTTTTAACATTTAGTGCCCTAAAACCAACTGGTTTGGGAATCACTGGCCCAAAGCTCGCTACATGGATTAAGGATGTTGCAAAAATATATATATCTGAAGTCTGAGTAATTAAGTCCGTAGGGGTGTCTTAACACCTGGTGCCCTAAAGCCAACTGGTTTGGGAGCCACCGACCCAACACTCGCTACATGGATAAAAAAAATAAAAAAAATCAGAAAAAAAAATCAGAAAAATGAGAAAAATTATTCCACTGCTGCAAAAAGGTGTGAATTCTGATAAAACTTTATGACAAAAATATTACTCTCTTATCAACTGCACTTGTGACTGTTGTGAGCAAAAATGAGTTTATTAATATTTTGTTGGCTATATATATGGAGAATGGTAAATATAATCGGAGAATTTACTTATTCGGTGATTTAGAAAGAAAGAAAATAACAAGTGACTTGGAGTAGAAGTTTCACCTCATTAGTCATTAACTTCTTTATTCTCTTTTCTCTTGTCTTTTTGCTTTTGTGTGCATTAGTTTCACTACCTTTTTACTTTTGTAAAATGTTTGTGGGTATCATTGCTGTAAACCCTCACGAGACTACAACTCGTCCACTAGGGACACCTAGGGTTTAAAGGCTTCTTGCATATGCTAAATGCAACCGTGATCCCTACGAAAGTGGCTTAGTTAAATTTTAAGGTTGTTTATGTTATTTTATTTTATGTTTTGCTCGAGGACTAGAAAAATGTTAGGTTTGGGGGTGTGATGAGTGGTAAATGTATCATTATTTCCCACTCATTTGACCTAATATTTTGTATAGTTTCTTGAGTTTTGTGAATATTTTGATGTGTTTTGTGTTATTTTGTAGATAAATAAAGTTTCAGGACTCTCTGCAGGTGATTTGGGACCAAAACAGTGAAAAATGACACAAAAGGTCAAAATAGTAAATTGGCGCATCGCGACGCCTAACATGTGCCGCTCCATGCAAACATGCGTCGGGTCCATATGTCATAATCTGAGAAGTTTGACTTTGCTAACGTGCATTGTGCCACGTGTCACCATCACAGTGTTGGGTTTCTACTATAGTCCCAAGATCGATTTAAGCATATTAAACATGTGAATACAACAAGGAAGTATGGCGGAATCATACTTACAATGATCGGGTTTTGCGATGCGAGGAACAACAAAAAAACTTCAAGCTTTTCCTCCAGGAAGCTCACGGCTTTGGCCTCCATTTTTGTGCTCCGTGATTTCTCCAAGCTCCAAGCTTTAAGTGTGCATTCCATGCTCAAGGGTTTGTTTCCCTATCACATTTGGATGACTCCTAATGTGTGCTAGCACCTTGGAAATTTGCCACAAATCTTCCATTTTCTTGTTCTTGTTCTCGGTAATTTCAAAATTGGAGAATGAGAGAAATGGCCCTTGGCCGAAAGTTTTTGGGAGAGGAGAGAAGAGTGTTGAGTTGGTTTGTGTATTTGGTTTTCAAAAACTAATACCTTCAAATTGATTTCCAAAAATTTGGTATATGGCTTTCCAAAAGTCAAACAAATTTTGGAGCCAAAATGGCAATAAATGCCTACAACAACTCACATCACTATTCACATCAATCAATGATGACAAGCATCACTTCACTCAAAGTGATGTGACTTACATCACTTGATTGACTAGTGATTTGACGCTTGATGTGACTTGTGGGCCGCACTTGAATTCGAAATGCGAGTGGGCACGCAAACACTCCCGGGCTCGGGTTCGCTAATTCCGAATTAACGAATTTTCAGTTGCGACGTAATTAAATCAAATTCAATTAAATAATTGTGCCTAGCAAAATTACTGTTCACGTCGCTAGCGAATAAATTCTAAATTAACTCGTTCGCCCGAATTAAAATCTAATTTTAATTCAGCGTCGAAATCTAATTTCGTATAATATATCGAATATATTATTTTATCGATTAATTCCAAATTAAGCATTCTCTCTCTTTAAATAATATTTTAGCCCAGATAAAATATCTCCGTAATTAATCCAAGATTAATTTTCTCTCTCTTATAATTAATCTCAGATTAATAAAGTGCGAGTCATACGTCATCGGTGAATCTTCGGGAAGCGACCCATGAGATTCCCGGATATGTTGGCAGTAAATCTGGTCGTTGAACTATCCGAACACGTACGTACCTAGTACTACGTTTTTACCGATTTACAAGACATGGTTGGCTTTTAGCAAAGCACCGTGCCTACCCAATTCTCCAGAAATATTCTTAAAGGAATATATAATCTTTATCAGACGTAGTATACGTAGTATTGTGTATTGCGATTCAGTATCAGATGTCACGTGCTAGGCCTGGGGCTGGAATTGTGTCTGCCATATACGAAGCACATATCGGATCTCTGGTAACTAGTCTCTATAATCTGATAAACATGACCTAGTCATAATATCCCGATAGTTGCAGCATAAAAGAATACCAGTTCCGTATCCTACATGATCATCATCTCCACTATGACTGGAGTGATACTTCCATCTTGACATCACACCCAATACACTACGATTCTCAATATACCCAGAAGAGGCGTACACAGAACCTGTTAAAGCCCTGGAAGACCAAAACCAAAGTATATTGATTGTCGCAAGTATTAGCGGTGCAAGTCTCAGGTTAATACCAAATATACCTACCCTGATTCGGACTTCCATAGACACATAGTCATACTACCAATGGAATTCCAAAGGGTCTATCCAGAGCAAAGCTGTTTTTGTACCATCGGTAAACACAACCTCCTATTACACTTGCATGAGTATCCAATACCCAAATATATGAGAACTATGTCGTTATGCTCCCACAACGCGCACAAGTGTAATACTAGTCTTTTACGCATTATCGATGTCCAATCTCGATAATACTCCGACTAGGGATATTTAATTATTTAGCCTTCGTGGATTGATACTGTCTCATATCATCTCAATCCGGAACTAATCATAAGGACCTTTTATCATTTATATATCTAGGTAATCTAATTACAAATGATAAAAGAGCAATTTCCTTTGTCACATAGTTAATTTGTATAACAACGTCATGATCTGTACAAATAGTGATGCTATGTGTCATAATTGTCCAACAATCTCCCACTTGGGCTATAGCCAATCACTCAAGTGTCCTACACCCGAACTATGTACGGTTCGCTCAAACTTCTGCTGAGAAAATGCTTTCGTTAGCGGATTTACAGTGTTATCATCTGATGCGATTTATTCGATCATCACATCGCCACGATGTATGATCCGAACGAATCAGATGAATATTTGAAGTATATTTCTAGATCATTGATGAGACCATTAATTCTTTTGCCTATGCTGTAACCTAGTTCAGCTGCTAACAGAACCACTCCTAATCTGATTAGGATTATTAAGATCCAAATGGCTTCTATTGTTGCCTCAGCTGCAGCAATATTCCGCTTTTGTTGTTTATTTGGTAACAGTATCTTGCTTGGAAGATTTCCAGCTCACTGTTCCGTTATTCAAACTATATAGTACCGTCATTACGACTAATATTCATTTTTATCGGTTAGGAAACTTGCAACAGTGAACCCAGTCACATCAAGTTCTCATTCTCCATAGCTTAAGAAAGCATCCTTAGTTTATCTAAGATACTTAAGAGTGTTCTTAACATCAATCCAGTGACTATCACTTGGATTGGCCTGATTGTGACTCCATATGCTCAAAGCATATGAGACACCAGGTCGCGTACATATATTTCAATGTACGAGTTCTCGGAGAGTGCTAACAACTTTCAGATCTATCCCAGTAGATCTTTATTCCTAGAATAAAGGTTGTCTCTCCAAAGAATTCTACGGAGAATTTTCATGAAAGCCAAGCTTTCACCGACTATATTATGGGAATATCATTTCCAAGAAATGATATATCATCTTTTATATAGGATAATCATTGTCAGTGCGCTCCCACTAACCTCCTTATATACACAATAATCATTTACGTTTTGAATTAAATCATATACCATTATGATTACATAAAAACGATAATTCCAAGAATGCAATGTTTGCTTCAATCCATAAATGGATCGAATTAACTTGCAAACCTAGTTTGCTTGTTTATGTACGACAAAACCATCAGGATGTTACAAACATCCTCCAAAAGGTTTCCATTTAAGGAAAGCGATTTTGACGTCCAGCTGCTATATTTCATAAATGAAACATGCAGCAGTAGCAAGCATTACCCAAATGGATTTAACCATGGCAACAGTTAAAAGATTTCGTCGTAATCGACACAATGTTGATAACGATACCTTTTCGCTACAAGCCCAGCTTAGTACGTTGGTATGTTGCCTTCCATGTATGTCTTCCTTGAAGACTTATATAGTACCATTAGGCACGATGCCTTCTGCTACATCAACCAGTATCTAAACTTGGTTGGTATACATGGAATCCATTTTGGACATCATGGCACTTTGCCATAATTGGGAGTCGATACCTTGTATCACTTCCTCATACATAGTCGGTTCGTATTCCTCAATAAGATTGACATCTTTACAAGGTGAGATCAGAAATCCATACCTCCCAGGTTGTTTTCTGACTCTCTCCGACTTGCGCGGTTCTTGTGTATTCGAAGATTATTGGTATAATTTCATCCTTGATTAACTGTTTGTGTTCCATTAAGGACTCGGTACCTGGAACGTTATTACTCTGATTTTCATCGAGTTTTACTTTCCTCCCATTTACCACTGCATATAGGTATTCCTCTTAGGAAAACCGCATGGCGAGCAACAATTAAATTGTTCTCTTGTGAGTTGTATAAGTACTATACTTTGGTATCCCTAGGATAACCCACAACTTAGGCACTTATCTGATTTGGGTTCTAGTTTGGTATCATCCAAACGTATGCCCAGCATTGCCAAATCTTCAGGAATGAGAAAACCCGGTTTCTTTCATGTTCATATCTAATATGAAGTCTGTCTAACAGATTTCTATGGAACCTTATTCAAAATAAGTTTTGCACTGTTTAATGCGTATCCCTTGAAGGAAATGGTAGCTCAGAGCAACTCATGATTAACCTTATCATGTCCAACAAAATTTGGTTTCTCCGTTTGGACACACCGTCAAACTGACGTGTTCCAGGAGGAGTCCTCATTGAAAGAATATTATACTCTTTCAAGTATTTGAGAAACTTATTGCTTAAGTATTTTCCATCATGGTCTAACCGTGACGGTTTTAATACTCTAGCCGAACTATTTTTATACTTCGTGTCGAAACTGTAAGAGTTTCTGATTTGTGTTTCGAAAGAAACACATAACCATAACGCGATGCCACATCCGTAAAGTTTATGAAGTGTTCATATCCACCTCTAGCCTAGCTAGATATGGGCCCACTTACGTCACTATGAATGAGGGCTAACAGATCGGTGGCACTTGTACTTTTACCAAGTAAAATGTGTTATAGGCACTTTGCCTAATAAACTAGATTAATAGACATTATTTGAATAGAATCAAATCTGTCCTAGTATCCACTCTTCAAAAGTGTGGATATACAAGTCTTGTTTAATGTGTCCCAGACAACAATGACACAAATAAGTCTCAACTGATTAAATCAGTTTGAGCTATTTGTTTGTCATGTCATACGTTTAGATTCATTTATATTCAAAATATAAATACTGTTTTTCACATCTAATGTGTTTATCTCAATATCATCTTTATAAAATGAAATACTTTAGTGTTCTAGAATATAAAGGTATATCCACAACGGATTATACTCTGATATAGAGATAATGTTTCTAATCAAACTAGTTACATTGTAACAGTTTCCTAATTTAAGTACACACTCGAATGGTAGTTCCTAAACTTAGGTCTCTACGGTTAAAATAGCGACTGTCGTCCCATTTCCGACTCGCAGATAAATCTCAACTGAAGTCAGTCTCATGTTTATCAGCAGATTCTGCACACCAGTACATATCTTTATGTACCACATCCAGTATCTAAAATCCAATTTTAATACTAGTAGTGAACATGTTGATGACAAACATATTTGAAGTCGGAACATTGCCCGTCTTCAATTCCTTCATGTCTGCCTTGTTCATACGGCAGTCACGCTTCCAGTGACCCCGTTTGCCACAGTTTAGGCAGACATTTTGGGATATGTCCTATGTCTTCCCAGAAGATTAAAATGATTTTGCCTTTGCCCTTTTTCCACACCCCATAAGCCTTTGGCCAAGCCTTGGCCTTCTGGGATGTCGAAGTAAGATACGCCTTGCGCTTCTTGCACTATTGCAAACTTTGGCTTTGTCTCCTTGAGTATAGCCATTAACTCTCCAAGAGTTTTCTATTGCAATTTGTACTTTTAAATTGATAGATCTATGAAGATCCTTCAATTTCACTATCATACTATAAAGATCTAATCCTTAGTTCTGACTAAAAAATTAAGGAGTCTTTGCGGCAAGCTTAACGGATTAAGCACTAAAGTTATCATCACATGAATATTCCAAATATCATGTTCTACTATTTGCTCAACTCCGAGCTTAGGCTCGAGACGTCACTCTATCAAATAAAGTAACTTCTCGGTCTCCAGGACTATCCTGAGATTTCATTCCCAATCTGAAAATTAGAGCCGTTTAAAAAACATTTTCTCCTAGGATTATGTTCTAAATGTTAATCTTTCATTTATCTTGATTCCAATAGTCTAACTATCAAATCAACGATTTTAGGTACTATTTATTATAATGATTACTATAGTCTAACTATATAATAAACTATAATTTAATTGGTTAAAATTCAAATATATTGATTACTATAATCCAATTATATAATCAACTTTAATTGAAGTAGTTTGAATACAGTCCAACTGTTTTAAATAAAACAACGATTAAATATTAGTCCAACTAATATATTAATTATTTGACGAAAAATTTGTAATGAGCTCGTATTGGCAAGTAACTAAACGAATATTGCAAATTTAATACTTGCCTCCCACTATTTTTCGGCGAGCCTCTAACCCTCTGTGGAGTACTCGGGGAAACCTTGTTTCCTAGTGGGCTAAGATCCCGTTAAATAACACACAATCTTGACTTTGGCCAACAAATTGTATGATAATTAACTAGGTACATCTCTAAGATTAATTGGATCCCATCCAATTCCTAGATCCAGTAGGTGGACATCCAAGTCCGAAACATATATCTTATAGATGCCAATATATCCAATATATTCCCTAACTTTTTTCCTCTGAATCAACTAAGCCTTGGCTTTGGCACAACAAACTTAATGATCTCAGTTAAGCGGAACCCATTGACCATAGAAAAGAAGTGATCTTGACTTTGGCCAACAAATTGTATGATAATTAACTAGGTACATCTCTAAGATTAATTGGATCCCATCCAATTCCTAGATCCAGTAGGTGGACATCCAAGTCCGAAACATATATCTTATAGATGCCAATATATCCAATATATTCCCTAACTTTTTTCCTCTGAATCAACTAAGCCTTGGCTTTGGCACAACAAACTTAATGATCTCAGTTAAGCGGAACCCATTGACCATAGAAAAGAAGTGATCTTGACTTTGGCCAACAAATCACAACTTGGACAAGACACCGATATGGAACAAAGCTTTCATGATTCAAACACATCCGCGATGGACAAAGGTCTTGACTTTGGCCAACAAACCAGTGCCAATCTTGGATCTTGAGTAAGAATCACTCAATGGAATGAAAAACGCTTAATATATTTTGAGGGTTTTTCGCGTAATTGGCAACAAATTAATTATCTTTGTTAAGGTCTCATCATCATACACCCTTAAACATGCATTTTAAAAAACATAATAAGGCGCGTATAAATAAAATAATAACGATATGCGGATGGATAATCAACACATTTTGTTCCTAGAACAAATCTCTCTAGTTCCTCTCTCCCGCTAGCACAATTCTTACTTCTACCCGATTACATAACACTTCTAAAGAAACCTCATTTACATTGAGGGGAATAGGTGAGAAGAGAAATACAAAGAGTCAAGAGGTAATAGGCTGGACACGCAGGTCCAATTAATAAATTCTAAATTTATTAATATCCATCTGATATACATTATTCATACATCGCATCCATGTATTCACACAAAGCATGTTATCAATCAATCTAATCCAATTAATTAATCTGAAAATTAATGACCATCCAATGTTCAAACAACGATTTGATTTTGCGCGAGTCAAACTCGTTTTGCGGATAAGTACTCAAAGTACGAATTCTTGAATTATATTAAACTACAATATTAAATCCAATTTAATTTGTATTTAATACTAATTCTATATTTAATTCTAAATTAAATAATTACACTTTTTAATGTGCCTTTACGACTCAGATTCTAAATCTAATCTTTACGGGTCTCAAAGCCCATTTAACATCCTATGTCAATTTAATTAAAGTCCAATGGGCTTTCAATTAATTTCTAAGGCATGAACTTTGGTCAATATGGGTCAAACCCAAATACCAAATCCCAATTAAAGAATCACCCTTATTTGCCAAGAAACCAATTTAGGCCCATTAGGCCCAATTAAAATTAAAGGTCCATTTAGTTATATTTGGACTTTATGGATATGGTTTTGGGCCCAATTGGATCCAACCAATTAGCATAAACCAAACTTGGCCCAACCAAGCCCATTAAGCCCAAATGCAACTTTACAAGCCCATTTCCAAAATAAGCCCAATTAATTAAATCACAACATTCCAATATCACAATTTAATTAATTCAAAGTGTATAGCCATGATTAATTAACCAAATTAACATTTCCAAAATACCAATTTATATAATTAATCATGCTTATTATCATCAATTCATGTCCAACACAATTGAATAAAAAATCAATCATTTTCCATGCAATGTCACTCGCGACAATTTGGGATTTAATGTCCGATTCCGAATTCAATCCAATTAAATCCTAAATCAACATTTCCCAAGTGATTTCAACTCATCCAATGATCAAAAATCAAAAATCAAAATTACCATGACATTAGGGTAAGTCCAACTTTCGGCCAAGCTAATGATTTGGGGAAAAATTGATCCAATCCAATTTTCAACAATTTGATCATGCATAACACCGTGTTATCATCATTCAAGCATACATCAACAATCAATTTCATCAAAACATGCTCAAATCATTTTTACCCAAATTTTACCCTAAATATTTTTCATGCTTAAACAAGGCTCTGATACCATTGTTGGGTTTCTACTATAGTCCCAATATCGATTTAAGAATATTAAACATGTGAATACAACAAGGAATTATGGCGGAATCATATTTACAATGATCGGGTTTTGCGATGCGAGGAACAACAAAAAATCTTCAAGTTTTTCCTCCATGAAGTTCACGGCTTTGGCCTCCATTTTTGTGCTCCATGATTTCTCCAAGCTCCAAGCTTTAAGTGTGCATTCCATGCTCGAGGGTTTGTTTCCCTATCACCTTTGGATGACTCCTAATGTGTGCTAGCACCTTGGAAAATTTGCCACAAATCTTTCATTTTCTTGTTCTTGTTCTCGGTAATTTCTAAATTGGAGAAGGAGAGAAATGGCCCTTGGCCGAAAGTTTTTGAGAGAGGAGAGAAGAGTGTTGAGTTGGTTTGTGTATTTGGTTTTCCAAAAACTAATACCTTCAAATTGATTTCCAAAAATTTGGTATATGGCTTTCCAAAAGTCAAACAAATTTTGGAGCTAAAATGGCAATAAATGCCTACAACAACTCACATCACTATTCACATCAATTAATGATGACAATCATCACTTCACTCAAAGTGATGTGACTTCAATCACTTGATTGACTAGTGATTTGACGTTTGATGTGACTTATGGGCCGAACTTGAATTCGAAATGCGAGTGGGCCCGCAAACACTCCCGGGCTCGGGTTCGCTAATTCCGAATTAACGAATTTTCCGTTGCAATGTAATTAAATCAAATTCAATTAAATAATTGTGCCTAGCAAAATTACTGTTCACGTCGCTAGCGAATAAATTCTAAATTAACTCGTTCGCCCGAATTAAAATCTAATTTTAATTCCGCGTCGAAATCTAATTTCGTATAATATATCGAATATATTATTTTATCGATTAATTCCAAATTAATCGTTCTCTCTCTTTAAATAATATTTTATCCCATATAAAATATCTCCGTAATTAATCCCAGATTAATTTTCTCTCTCTTATAATTAATCTCAGATTAATAAAGTGCGAGTTATACGTCATCGGTGAATCTTCGGGAAGCGACCCATGAGATCCCCGGATATGTTGG
Organism: Zanthoxylum bungeanum; assembly: GCA_019454045.1. Classification (NCBI taxonomy): domain Eukaryota; kingdom Viridiplantae; phylum Streptophyta; class Magnoliopsida; order Sapindales; family Rutaceae; genus Zanthoxylum; species Zanthoxylum bungeanum. The sequence goes on along the minus strand of SKCR01053018.1, from coordinate 25,790 downwards.
CAGTAAATCCGGTCATCGGACTATCCGAACATGTACGTACCTAGTACTACGTTTTTACCGATTTACAAGACATGGTTGGCTTCTAGCAAAGCACCGTGCCTACCCAATTCTCCATAAATATTCTTAAAGGAATATATAATCTTTATCAGGCGTAGTATACGTAGTATTGCGTATTGCGATCAAGCATCGGATGTCACGTGCTAGGTCTGGGGCTGGAATTGTGTCTGCCCCGTACGAAGCACATATCGGATCTCTGGTAACTAGTCTCTATAATCGGATAAACATGACCTAGTCATAATATCCTGATAGTTGTAGCATAAAAGAGCACCAGTTTCGTATCCTACGTGATCATCATCTCCACTATAACTGGAGTGATACTTCCATCTTGACATCACACCTAATACACTACGATTCTCAATATACCCAGAAGAGGCGTACACAGAACCTGTTAAATCCCTAGACGACCAAAACCAAAGTATATTGATTGTCGCAAGTATTAGCAGTGCAAGTGTCAGGTTAATACCAAATATACCTACCCTGATTCGGACTTCCATAAACACATATTCATACTACCAATGGAATTCTGAGGGGTCTATCCAGAGCGAATCTGTTTCCGTACCATCGGTAAACACAACCTCTTATTACACTTGCATGAGTATCCAATACCCAAATATATGAGAACTATGTCGTTATGCTCCCACAACGCGCACAAGTGTAATACTAGTCTTTTACGCATTATCGATGTCCAATCTCGATAATACTCCGACTATGGATATTTAATGATTAAACCTTCGTGGATTGATACTGTCTCATATCATCTCAATCCGGAATTAATCATAAGGACCTTTTATCATTTATATATCTTGGTAATCTAATTACAAATGATAAAAGAGCAACTTCCTTTGTCACATAGTTAATTTATACAACAACACCATGATTTGTACAAATAGTGATGCTATGGGTCATAATTGTCCAACACACAGCCGATCTGCTAACGTGCGCTGTGCCACGTGTCATCATCCTATGGTGCCGATAATCGTTATTGCCACATGTCACTCCTCGGGTCAGCCACGTCATCGTCCACATCACCAGTTGACCGAGTCAACATGCCACGTCACTACCACGTCATCATCTGCCAATCACAGTGTGCCACATGTCGTAATCCTACGGTGCCGACAATCACTTTCACCATGTGTCGCCACGTCATCGCCACGTCAGCGCCACATCACTGCCACATCAGCATAATTATTGAGTTAATCATCCGCAATTGCCACGTCAGCGGATAAGAATCTGAGCCGACGAATCAGGGAGCGACATGTCAGCGCGTTGCGACGTAAGAAGATACTTGCGCGTCACTACGCGAGGGGGTTACCGAGGCCTATAATTGAGTTCAAAATTTTAGTTTCAGATGTACCTTCCTCTCTAAATTCTCTGCTGTAAATAGGGAGTTTTCTATTATTTTATTTTAATTTCAGTTTTGTAATTAATTTTAATTACGTTCTGTAATAGTAATAGTAATTTACTTTCTTTACTTTTACAGTTTTTACTATTCAACCATGAGGAGGTAACTTCCCCCTGCTTGGGTGAAAGGTAATTCTTTTACTATTGCTATTTAGATTAATCTACCTTAATTATAATATATTCACTATTTAAAATTTGACTTAATGACGATACCGCTATATTGGCCGGTTGGTAATCATTTATAAACTGGTTTTAATCTGACTAAGCAAGGATACCGCCAGATTTTTCGGTTGGTAATTAAACTTTCTTACCGCCTATATGACAGGTTTATTGACAAATTTTGATACCGCCTATATGGTTGGTCGGACTTAATTTGACTTAATCAGGTTACCACATATATGGCTGGTTGGTAATATCATCACAAGTTAATATATTATATTAAGGGAGATATCTAAATTAGTAGTAGTAAAAGTAGATCCTTTTACCTTAGCATTTTATTTTATTGTAATTTTACTTTTCAGTATTTATTTTATCGCATTTACTTTTGAGCATTGTAATTTATGTCTTTTATTTTTAAGTTTTTACTAGCTCTAGTTATGTGTCGTAACTAAGTTAGTTATCTAGGGTTGTGATGAATTCTAATATCACCGGTTTATAAGGGGTTATTTTATAGTTTCGGTAATTTAAAGGTTTACTTATTAAGTCTCTAACTTAATGCGTCTTGTTAATTGGCCACTAATAAGATTGATCTGGTAAATCTAAAATAACCTTGACAAAGGAATTTTAGGTTTCATCCTTAGACTTAATAGCCTACGATCTTCCTTGAGGATAGATAACCCTTTAATAGATTTCCTTACACGATAGACATATACATGTCGGGCGGGGTAGCCATAATTGGAACTTAAACTTAATGAATCCAGGTAATTTGGTTGACATAGACATATGGTTCAATTGGGTTAAACTGCGTATTTGCGTCTGACCATCGACAGAGGCTTTCGCATAATTTCGTGTTCCAGGTTAGTAAACCGATATATTACACAAAAATGAAATAACAATTTCATCTTTAAAATGATATTGGAAGATTCACAACCCTAGATAGTTTCCTAATATTGAATTTTCTTAAACCTACTTTCGTGCAATTTTATTTACTTGTTTTTAAATTTAAAATCATCACCATTTCAAATCAATCAATCAACATGTTACATACTAGTAATCATTTGACCTAATAAAATTAATAGATTATGTATTAAGTCCTCGTGGGATCGATAATTTTTATACTACTTGAACGATATGTGCGCTTGCGTTATACGCGTGTGATTACGCACTGGTCAGGCATTTACTATAAGAAGCTCAAACCATGCTCAATGTTATCATGAATTGCTTAAATATGTATGCTAGCAATATTTTTGAAGCTAAAATACAAAAATAAGTTTATAGGGTTCTTCTAGTTCGAATTTAGGGGAATTTGATTCATGTCATAAACTCAAGATTAGAGGAAGGAAGAAGAAAAATAAAATTCTTTGCATGAGATGTGCTTGAAATCACCATTTATTACTTCAAAATGGCATGAGAAAGAGAGAAAAATGAGAGAGCCCCGTGGATGCTTAATCACGTTTTTGGGGAAGTGAGAGAGATGAATGAATAGTCCCATATTTATAGGAAGATGGATGACTTTTGTAATGCAAATGAGTGGTCTAAAATTTACCATATCACTCAATTCTAGCCCATTCTCGAATTTCACTGTAACGGCCACGAAAATCATGAGTTTTGACATACTTCTGATTCGAATTTGGAAACATATCCAACGTAGAGGTTATAGGTCTCGGTCTTAGATTTATGAAGATATAAAATTCATAAAAATTAAAGATCATATAAAAAAGTTATGGCCCAAATACTAAGGGTTGTTTGGAGTAGAACCGAAAGTAAATTTCGTATCGAAACTGTAAAGGAAGCATCAAATGTCCGAAATATAATTCCATAAGTGCATACACGATTGAGCATGATTTATATCATGTATTATGCCCCCTATAATATAATAGTCGTCGAAATTATTGGGGTGTTATATCCATGTCGGCAAGGACACATGCATCATTCATGTCCATATTTATGAGCGTAAATGATCAAGTATGCTAACCGTACTTGAACTTATGCCTTATATATTATATAAGAAGAATCCATCAAGTTCCATTCGATCCCAAGAGCAGCAGGACTGGACATCTATTTTGTGAGTGAATGTTATAATTTTCACATTCTTAAACTTTAATTGTTCTTACGAATCAATATAATGGTTACTTGAATGTCAGATTTTGATTTTACATGAGCTTGTCTACGAGTGTCGGCTTTCATATCAAGTAAATCAGGTACGCGATATGTCTCAAGAAATCATGACAATTATTATATATTTCCAAGTTATGTGTATACGTTTAATATGTTACATGGTTATGATTTGTAAGTTCATATTACATGATACTATCCCAATGTGATATACGAATTATGAATTTTGTTTTACGATTTATAGCCTATGATTTATTATTTAAAATTTATGTTTGTAATGTATGTGAAGAGTTTGGTCGATGAGTTGGTATTGTGCTATAACAGTGCTGGTTAGGGAATCCGCTCGGACAACATTCATACCTATAGATAATGGGTCATGTACGAGTGTTGTATGCAGAAACCAATGGCATATGTTTGTATATGATCTATTAAATCATGTTTTAGAAGGTTTTGTCATATGTTTCATGATTCACAGTTCACATTTCGTGATCAATGATTTACAGTTCATGTGTCATAATTTACAGTCTACTCTTAACGATTTACATGTCATATTTTAAAACTATGTGTCATGCTTTACAGTACTTGTTACAGATTCTGTTTCCATTTTTTCAGTTCAAGGTTATAGTTTATGATCATAATTTACAGTCATGTGTCTGGATTTTCAGTTACAGTTAGTGTTATACAGTTAAAATTCATGGTTTACTATCGTAGCCTATATTTTATGGTTTATAGTCCATGTTTTACATTTTTCAATCCACGATTTACTTATTTTCAGTTCACGATTTATATGTTTTCATTTCAGTTTTCAGTCTATAATTTACAGTTCCAGTTCATGAATTTTTGATCAAGTGTCATGTTTTACAGTTAATGTTTTTAGCTTACAGTCATGAATTCCATTTATAGAACATGTTTATAGTTTACGTTTTCCAGTTACAGTTTCCTGATTTACAGTTATGGTCATGCTTTTTAGTTTATGTTTCATGGTTTACAATTTACATGTCACGATTTCAGTCACGTTTCTAATTTAATAGTTTCATTCCATAGTTATAAATTACATTTCGTGACTTTTAGTGTGCAAGCGTATGCAGAGGTGACAACCGAATCTCGGTACGTATGGCGATACAAGGGAGACATCTGAATCCTGATAGTTGTATAGATGTTTTACATATTTTTAAAACACCAATAGAGTGTCGTCCCCTCATTTATAGCTGCTAGAGTACGCTCACGTTCACGTTTATGTTTTCCTACTTTCGCGGCGTTAGGTTCCCACTAAGTAGGCCACACTACAATTATATTTACTCGAGTATGATCAACTTCAGCTCACCTAATGGTTCTTTGGAACTCTCTTAGGCTTATTTATGTTCATGTTCACATTACTCTACATACGTGGTGTTATGTCCTGCTGAGTATGTTTCATGCACCAGAATATTTGTGTTTAAAATATCTACTTTTAGTTTGCGTTTTTCAGTGTACAGTTCATCTACGTGTACATTTTCAGTCTGCATTCTATAGTTTAAAATTCATGTTTACATTTTTCAGACCATGTTTACAGTCTTTAGACATGCTTACAGTTTACAGTCATGGTTTACAAGTTATGTTACATGGTTTTCAGTGTATGTTCCACGATTTACAGTTTACTTGTTACGATTTTAGTCATGTTTAATGTTTCTCGATTATAGCACATGGTTTCAGTGATAGTTTATGAATTACAGATCACATGTCATGATTTACAAGTCACATTGTATAACATATATTTTACGTTATATAGTTTACATGTCATGATTCACGGTCCTCGTTTCATGATTTTCAAGTCACATTTCGTAGTTACACTTCATGTTTACAATCCACAGTTTATGTCTTCCACGTGTCATATTTACAACGTCAATTTTCGCTATCATATTTATAGTTTATATTTTATAGTTTACAACTCATGTTTCATGACCCGCAGTTACAGTACATAAGTTATAGATCAGTTCTAATGAAATACAATTTATGATTCTTATTTCAAGATTTATTTATGTTTCAAGGATCAAAAATCACTTGTTCAAGTGTATGTTTTATATTGTATAGTTATCAAGTTTTAGATAATTTAATTTTTTCAAGTTAAGTCTACATGCGTGTTATGACACATGGCCATGACCTTACAAGTTTATGTTCCACATTTTACATTGAAAATATAATATCCCGAATTTTCAAAAGAAGTTCAAGAAGATTATCAAATTGAAGCTTAGGTCTCGGAACGAGAAGATATCAGAGAATAAGAGTTTAAGCATTGAAAAATATATTAAAAAGTTTTAAAGTAGGATTTCATTGCATTGGAAATCACATAACTCAAAAGGATCGCTTACGCGTATTTTTGGATATTTTATATGAGTAAGTTTCATTGTTTTGGCTATAGAAATAGAAAACGAATTCCGATTGAGCTAATTTTTAATCCGTAGGAAAGGTCTTTCGAAGAAAAATAACTTTTGTATAGAACACTTTTCAAAATTTGTACAGAATGACTTCACAATATGAAGTTTTGATGAGGTTCATTGTTAGGGGACTATTTACAATTTTGTGTGGGTTGGTTTGTAATTTTTCGAAGTTGTCTATATGTACCATATTGTTTTCATAAATCACGAAAATGGAAAAACTTCTCATTCCTCTCCAACCAACCCATTTCGCACAAGAAAGAGGAGTGATGGCTACCGGCCATGCTGGCTGGCGTGATGCCACCGGCATGTACGCCCGGTCATCTTGTGTTGATTGGTGGTCGGCGGTGGCCTAGGGGATGCAGAAAATGGTGGAAACGAGGAGGAAAACATGCGGCTATAACCTATTTCATTCCTAGCTCATCGCTTTGTTTCGTGGCACAATCCACCCACCAAATCGAAGCTCGTGCGATGTACTACGAGGTTCCGGTATTGATTTTGTCGAACATCGCTCAATTTGAAATGAATCGCGGCAAAATTATTTATTGAATAGTTTGATCCATTTACGAAGTAGCTCTAATTTCTATGTGTTCGTGGGAGTGTTAGGAGTCTATTGGTAAACGAGGAGGAAAACATGCGGCTATAACCTATTTCATTCCTTGCTCATCGCTTTGTTTCGTGGCACAATCCACCCACCAAATCGAAGCTCGTGCGATGTACTACGAGGTTCCGGTATTGATTTTGTCGAACATCGCTCAGTTTGAAATGAATCGCGGCAAAATTATTTATTGAATAGTTTGATCCATTTACGAAGTAGCTCTAATTTATATGTGTTCGTGGGAGTGTTAGGAGTCTATTGGTACACTCGGAATCTCGATAAGACCTCATGGTAAAAAAAAATCCCTATTTGTTTTAGAGTCTTATGGAGATGGTGATGATGTCTCCTACCGGTCATATTTTGAATATATTGAGATGTGAAAAAACTTGAATTAGATTGTACTAGAATAAGAATAAGTTTTTTAATTAGTTGTATGAATTGTAATCAGAATCAAATATTATTCCTATAGGTATATTTACTTTAACATGTGATCATAATAAATTATTAACAAGTTATAAGAATGTATTTTATTAAAACGGTGTTTTTTTTTTCAATTAAAAAATAAATAAGTAAACATTTTAAGAGGAATTATGCATAATAATATTATGCTTAATATTATTAATAAATTATTAATTATTTTATTAAAAATAAATTAAGGATTTAGATAGAGATAAAATTACCAACCATAGAATGAGATTTATATCCCTACCACCACCTCTTTATGAAAATGAGACTCACATTTTCCATTCTTATTTTTAAATGTAACACACTGGGGGTATTTGGTATAGTTTTCAAATAGAGTTTATTCAGATAGAGCTTTTATTAGTATAATTTTAGAAGTAGAGCATTTGATTAAAAAAAATTAGAAGTTTAGCTGTGAGCGTAAGCTTTTATTAAAAAATATTAAATTATTTTATTGGATAAGTTTTTAAAATTATATTATGAAAGAAATAAAATAATATTATTAAACTAAATAAAAGTATTTTAAACAATTTAACACTTTAAAAAAGAAGCTCTACTCCCTAAAACTCAAATTTTAAGTTTTTTCTAGTATAGATAAAATAACTTTTCTAATCTCAAAAACTCTAATTAAAATACAAACAAACACTATAAAAAATCTTGAAAATAGCTTTTGAAATTAAAAAACTCTTTTATCTCTAATAAAAACCATAATAAACAGATACTAATTCCATTTTGCATTCCTAATTATTTTAAATAAATAAATCAACCAATCATTCTCATATCTTTCTCATTCTCCTCCTTATTCTCATTCTCATTTTTTAATCTCTATTAGTATTATCAATGCTTAATTTCATATGTAAACACTCTTTATGTTAAAAGAGAGAGAGTTGAGGTTGAAGACCTTTAATTAAAAACATAATGTGTTGAGCTTCGATAGAGATGTCAATTTTATCCGGATTCGATTCAGATCCGGAACACCCGTAAGGACTCAGGTCTTTCTAGACTTGGGTCCGTAATATATTTTTGCGAACCCATGTATTGATTTTAAAGACCCGTACGGATCCGGATCCGGACTCAGGTTCACATAATTCCGGATTCGGTTAATTTTTAAAAAAATAAAAAAATAAATATAATTTAAGATTTTTTATGAAGTTAAATGATATTTTTTACATGAATCCGATTAATTTTAATTATATTTTAGTGAATTTTTGTTTTTGTAGGTTTTAGTGTATTTCAACTTATGATAATTTAGGATTTTTCATATCGTTAATTAAAAAATTAAAAAAAAATTTACGAGTCCCGAATCCGAATCTGGATATACCCGTACCCACACCGGATAAACCAGAGTTCGGATCCGGGTAATTTTTCGCTGAATTAGACTCAAACCCGAGAAGTGAAAATCATTTCCGGACACAGATCCGGATCCGGATCCGGATTTTACCAACCATGTACTAATATAATACGTTTGATACACGCAACAAGACCACAGCCTACCACTAAGACGTCAAGACAGAAACAGTTGCACACGGTACTTCCACCCACAGAAATGGGGATTCGTTTCGTTTTAAATATGACGTGTCATCAGTTGTCGACAACAACATGCTTAAATGGCCAATCGCCGTTTTCTCACTCTCAAACATCTTGACAAAATGACGTGTACTTGTTTAATTTCTTGGGTAATCCTTGCGTAATTGCTTTTAGTGATGATTATTTAATCTAATATACTAAATTTACCATAACCGACCGGAAAAAAGTATGTGATATTTAAATTTAATGAATAATTTATATATTAAATCAGGTATAAAAATGAATATCAGATAATTATAAATTTTAGTATTTTAAATATCCAATATTTAATTAAAAAATTAATAAATATAATAATTAATAATAAAACAAAATTTAGTTTTTTAGATACTCTTTAATTAAGATTTTTTTTTTTTTGAATTTTAGTACATTTCTAATTTTTAAAATTTTCAAATATCAGTCAATTTCACATATTTAAATTTTTAGTCGGTTTTAGATATAAATACTAACCGTAATTTTTTTTCTATTTCCAAAAATAATTATATATCCTCATAACCGACCAGAGTGGACCTAAAAGGGGCTTAAGCCACTCCTTAACTTTCAAAAATTAGTACAATTTCAGAAGCATTCTTTTCTTAAATTATTTAAAAAATATATAGTCATGCTAACGAGTGTCTTAAAAGCACTCATTAATCATCTATTTTAGGAAAGTTTTCTCATCATATTTATGAGAAATATAAAAAATTATCAAAATATTAATTACTTTTTCATTTTTTCCATGAAAATTTTCCTAAAATAAATCCTTAATGAGTGCTTTTAGGGCACTCATTATTATTTCTCATTGTAAAAAGGGTCACGAGCATTTCATTATATTTGAACAAGATGAAAAACATTGGATTTCGATGCAAAATCACCAACAATCTCTTCTGCTTAATCAATGTTGATGCTATTGCTCATGGTCTGCTACTCTCGTTCCTTGAATTTTTTAAATACTTATATGAAGGCCCTTGGATTATGGGTTTGTCAATATCCAATAATTACCATCCCTAATTATATTATACGAAAACGGATTTTTTAACGTCGTCAAAAGTTGACGCTAAAAGAGGATAAGTCGACACTAAAAATTTTCGCATCAAAATATGACGATCCAGAAAATAGACGCTAAAACCTTATCGCAGAAAGATTTTAGTGTCAACATTTTTGTTGTCGACGCTAAATATAGACATTTAGCGCCGCCAACTCTGCAATGCTAAATCTATTCAAACTTTAAAATTTGATAAGAATATTTATATGGGGAATTATTGTTAAGCCCAAAAAGGTGCTATTCCGATTAATTCCAAGTAGAAAATGCAATTTCCATTTAATCTATCCACATGTAAAAATACATAACCGTTAATTACATAAATGTTACTAATAACTTAAAAAAGAGTAATATGACATATAATTGAGAGAGAAATTAGTGTCTTTTGTTTTCTAATTTTCAATTAAAAAATCAAATATCTCGCAAAATATAAAATGCACTACAAGAAACATTACATTTTGTAACTATTAGATTAATCACTGCAACTGATACAATTGGTCACCGAATTATTTTACGACTAAACTAATTTAGTCAATATTAGACACAGAATGTCGGTCGTTGAATGATTTTGCGACTAAAGTAACATAGTTGTCTAATGAGTGTTTAACAACAAAAAAATAGTCACGGTAACCTAATAATTAGTCATAGTTTCGAATGTGTAAAATTAGTCACTGAATGTGCACATTTGTGACTAATTATCAGCCACAATTAATGTGTACTGACTAAAACATTAGTAAGGGAAGCTAGCGAAAATTAGTCATCGTTTATTGTCTAGAGGAGTCTAAATTAGTCATTGATAGTAGGTCTATGTGACTAAGTCGGTTAGTCGCAATACAATCTATTTAGTGACTAATGATTGTAGTCATAATATAATTTATTTCATGACTAAGTAAGATAGTTAATAATTATACTTTGAAGTGACTAATTAATTTAGTCAATATATATGATATTTTGTAACTATCGTACTTAGTCAATATTAACTTTTTTATGTAACTAAATAATATAGTTGATAATCACATATAAAGCGACTAAACAACATAGTTGATAATTACTTTTTTAAGTGACTAATTATTTCAGTCACTGAATATAATTATTTTTGTGTGACTAATTATCATAGTCGATGAAATGATTTTGTGACGAAGTTTTATAGTCATTAAAATGTTGCATAATATTTTTTAGACTAATTATGTCTAGATACAAAAGTATACATATATAACACACACTTCGCAATAATATTAAACAACAAAACTATATATCTAAAAAAAATATATCTCCAAGATTTATAATAAACTAATAAAATTTGAACATTTCAAAAGTAATTATGGTTCACACATTATAGTAATATGATCATCCAAAATAGTTTAAAAAAAACTTGACAAATGCTAGTAAAAAAACTAACTGTCATATATTGGAGTCAGATAGAAAATGATGAAAGGTCCACACTAGCTAACAATAACTTCTTCAAAATCGCCATAATAACCTGATTTTATTCTTTCAATTGTTTGATTTCTTCATTTTGATTTTGAAGTTGAGTGCACTGACTCTCTATCTCTTCATTTTGACGTTCAACCTTTTGTTGTAGCTCAGTAGTGGTTTGTCTGAATGAAGTATATGATAGAGGAAGTGGACCAAATCCAAGACCCTTCACAAATCCTAAACTTCTACCAAAACTTCCTCACAAATATCTGTCTCAGATCTTGTTCAGATCCTTCTGCTGAGGATTGTTCTTGTAGTTCTAACATTTTCTCTTATAAAATATATAATAATTGACAATAGTTTAATATAACTCAAAAAAAAAAAAACTCTTAATGGCATTTTTTTTAAAAAAAAAAAACAGCATCACATGTCATCAAATAACATCACCAAAGTCTCAAATAAACAAATGATTTTATTTTAGGTATTAAAAAAATATATTCGATTTCAAAATTAAAATCTCAATATTGTAAAAGAAAATAGTATGGTACCATTTGTCTTTCATGTTCTATGTTTTTTCAATCATGAAAATAATATACTTACATATATTTCTCTAGCTTCATCATTGCTCCAACATTTACTCATACTTCAATGAGTGTCATGAAATAAAGATATTGGTCATGGAGTGTGTCCAAGTCTTTTAGCCTTTAAATACATCATTAAAAATAAATTATTAAATATAAAATTGTAAAAGATATAAAAATGATACATAAAATTTAATACCATTTCCTTTTTTATGTTGTACGAAGGCTTGGATCCACCTCGATGTCCATATTTTAGTTTCTTGCGGTTTCCATATAATTTTGGATCAGTACTACAATTATATATTAGAAAACATATGTTAGAAACTACTAGAAATTATGAAATATGAAACATAAATTTCTCCATACCTTAAACAGATCACTGTCAAAACGTTTACAAATGTGCTCCAATCTTCTTGGTTAGCAACTTCTTCGGGGCGATTTTATATCGCTTCAGCTAAATTGGAAAATTTCTTGAATTTTTGCTTCAAGAAGTACTTGAAACCTTTAATCTATGTGCCATCGCACCATTAAGGAATTGACCGGTGCAAACACACGCGTATAACGCAAGCGCACGTATCGTTCAAGTAATATAAAAATATCGATCCCACGAAGACTTAATTCCTACTGTTGTTATTAATTATTGAATCTATTTATTTACAAATATCTAATTAAATGGAGAAGAGAAGATTGTTTGTTTGATTGGTTGAATGTGGCTTTGCTAAATAAATAAATAAATAAAAAGACAAAAGAAAATACTAAAGAAAATACAAAAGACACAAAGATCTAGGGTTATGATTTCTTCCAATATCATTTTAAAGATGAAATGATTATTTTATAGTTGGGTAATACATTGATTTATTAACCTGGAAACGAAATTATATAAAAGCCTCTTCCGATGGTCAAATTCAAATACCCAGTATAACCCAATTGAACCATATTCTATGTCAACCAAATTACCTGGATTCATTAAGATTAAGTTCCAATTATGGCTACCCCCGCCCGACAGGTATATTCCTATCCTGTAAGGAAATCTATTAAATGGTTATCTATCCTCAAGGAAGATCATGGGCTATTAAGTCTAAGGCTGAAACCTAAAATCCCTATGTCTAGTTCATTTTAGATTTACCATATCAAACTTATGGTGATCAGACAACAAGAAGCATTAAGCTAAAACTTAACAAATAAATCTTTATAATACCCAAACTATAATCTAACCCTTATAAACCGGTGATATTGAAATTCATCACAACCCCATAAAACTTAATTTAGTTACAAACACATAACTAGGGCTAGTAACAACTGAAAATTAAAAGACATAAAGTAAAAGCTGACAATAAATTACAATAAAATGCTAAGGTAAAAGGAATTACTTTTACTACTACTTATTTAGATATCTCCCATAAAATAATAAATAAACTTGTGATAATATTACCAACCGACCAATCTGGCGGTATCCTGATTAAGTCAAATTAAGTCCAACCAACCATTAAGGCGGTACCATAATTAAATTACCAACGACCAATATAGCGGTATCCCTTTTAAGTCAGTATTTTAAATAGTAAATATATTATTTTTAAGGGAGATTAATCTAAATAGTAACAGTAAAAGAATTACCTTTTACCCTAGCTGGGAAATTACTTCCTCATGAATAGTAAAAACTGTAAAAAGTAAAAATTAAATTACTACTATTACAAAACGTAATTAAAATTAATTACAAAACTAAAAACTAAAAAAAACTAAAATTAAAAGAAACTTAGAGAGATAAACTCTCTCTACATCAAAGAGATGAGAGAGAGAAAGGTACACTGAAATCTGAAATTTCGTTCTGAATTTATAGGCCTCGGTAGGGGTCCGGCGTCGCGACACCAAGCCAGCGTCGCGACTCTGGAATAGTTCGACGTGGCATGCTGAGGAGGCGACACGTGGCAAGGCGGCTGACTGTTAACGCGACACGTGACAATGTGGCTAAGACTCAATTATTATGATGACATCATGCTGACGTGGCGCTGAAGTGGCATGACGTGGCGATGGCGACTGTCGGCAACGTAAGATGATGACACGTGGCACGGGCGCATGTTAGCAGATCCGTTGTGATGGTGACACGTGGCACGGCGCACGTTAGCAAGTCAAACTTCTCAACTCTGACTTGTTGACCCGGCGCACGTTAGCAAGACTCGGTGCACGTTAGGCGTCGCGACGCTGAAGGTCTTAGCATCGCGACGCTGTGGAAATTACCAAAATGTCTTTTTTCTCCAATTTTCACTGTTTTGCTCCAAATCACCTCCAGAATGTCCTGAAACTTTATTTATCTACAAAATAACACAAAACACATCAAAACATTCACAAAACTCAAGAAACTATACAAAATATTAGGTTAAATGAGTGGGAAATAGTGATATAAATACCACTCATCAGGAATCTGACAACATGTGGTTGCTTGGTGTCGATGTGAAATTTGTTCTAAGATCAACATAAGTAATATAATAAAACAAATATTTTGAATATATTGAGATGTGACAAAACTTGAATTAGATTGTACTAGAATAAGAATAAGTTGTTTAATTAGCTGTATGAATTGTAATCTATAACACCCCCAATCCGGGAGGTGCTACGGGCAGGGAATAGGCCGTACTATTCCCCTGAGCCTCTAATATTCCAACTATAAATAATTACTAGTACTTTTTTTCTAATTAGTTATATTATGTGTGGGAACGTAACCCAAACTCAAAAACTTATCATACAAACTCAACATATGAAACTGTAAACTTAAAACACATTTTTACAATGACTATCTCAAAATCAAAGAATAAAAAAAAATTTTACTTGACTCTGACTGGACTCTCACTCTTCCTGACTTGAAATGATGGACTCCATACCCTAGTGACTACATCAGTATCCGTCTCCTCCTGAGCTCGTACTCCGAGATTACTTGCAATAACAGAAAACTGGGAGTGGGGGGGTTAGATCATTGTACGATCTAAGTGAGTGGACGAAAAACTGAAATACTGATATAAAACATTTGGTTCTAAAATCAGAGTTCCAGAAATAACTTTATATGAAAACTCTCATTCTGAAAACTTTGTCTGAAAACCCTTTTATAATCTTATCTTTCTAAAATCTGCTTTCGAAAGTCTGGTTTCGAAAACTTGTGTCTGAAAAATCTATTCTGAAAACTATTTTTGAAACGTCTGTTTTCTGAAAACGATTTCTAAACTCTGATCTCTGAAAACTGTTTTCTGAAAACTGTTATCTAAAAACTGACATGTCTCTGAAAATCTTGACGTATGACGGCGTTACGTATCGCCGTCCCCCCATACGCCTAACTATATCCATAAGTGCAAATCCATGACTTTGGGGCGTTACGTATCGCCGTCCCCCAAAGCATGTCACTACTGTTCCTGAAACTAGTGGTCTTGGGGCGTTACCTATCGCCGTCTCCCAAGCCACTGAACTAGAACTGGGGGTGCAAATCTATGTACCCTTCAGGCTCTGAAACTAGGATATAGGGGCATCTGTCATCCATCGTCCTGAACTAGGATCTGGGGGCGTTACGTATCGCCGTCCCCAGTCCTCTACATGTGCACATGTGCTATCCGTCAATTCCAAACTGTAGCAAGTTACATACTGAGGTGGGTCTTTCCCTCATGCCTCTAAAAATCTCAAAACTCATGCTGTGAAAAAAATAATATTTCTGAAACATCACTGTATAAAAAAAAACATATGTAATAAAATTATGTCTAATGCCATATATGCTTTAAAAGTATGTCTGAATTCAAAACGCGATAAATAAAACCAGTTTGAGAAAATAGGTCAACTCACAGATTGGAATCTAGCTGGTGCTATATCGTTTCGTCGAAGGAAAATGCGATTCCTGCAATGGCCTATAAATGGTAACTTGGTTAGATTACAAACCATGAGATGAGTTTCGGAACTAGGCTAATTTTTCTCAATTCAAGTCTGTGATATTGTTACTTAGTATATCATGCTTGGAATAAGATGCAATGTATGCATGTGAACTGATATGAGACCCTAAAGGTGGTCTCTAACACGCTAAGGTGGAACTGGGATGGTTTAAAACTATTTTGGGAATGATTTGTGCCACGCGTCGCGACGTAAATCCTAGCGCATTGCGACGCACAACGTCCAGAAACGTGCTGTCATTTTACCTTTGCGTGTCGTGATGCCCAGCTCTTTAGCATCGCGACGTGAAACAGATTTCCAGGATTCTATTTTGCTTCTCTATGTACATCCACTACTCAAAATTACCACAATCACTTCCATCATAAACTTATTGCCACAACCCAACTTATTGAACTTCAAATTCACAATTTTATATCAAATTATCATCCTCAAACAATGATTTAACCACATTATCCATAATTCTATTGGGGTTGGTACTCAGAGCACCAATCCGCTCCGTATTTATGTCTGATTCATGAATACGAATAATCCATTTTTTCCATAATATTACTTTTTCAAGGTTGCACCTCTTGTTTTTATATACGTATTCGATCTGATTACGATTAGATTGAAACTAAATGTGGTTTAGTGATATGTATATATATTAGACAAAGACCCGATAATATATGATGTAGTACATAGTTACAAAGTTAGTTTGTAATTGACATTGGAAAGTGTCACTGCTAAATGTATATTATCAAATATAGTTTCTAGTCAAGATTCACTAACACGGGTCGGTTAGTCAAATCCGTTGAGACCATTACATGTCGTATATCGAGACTTGGTCTGATGGTTTATCCCAATGAACCATGAGTCTAGGGAGACTCGTATAGACGTGTATGTGTTTATAATAGATAAACACTGAACGACTCACCGAAGATTCTTAATGGATGGTACACCAACGTCAATAAGAATCTTCTCGGGTTGAGTAGCATAGTGGTCATTCGACTTGAGATACCACTGTGGATGTATGAGACATCCTCCACACTTAGATGGCAGTCATGTCACCGATCTATTTAGATCAGACCTCCGCCTGTTCGTTGGGCGTGGACCGATCCTCAGGATATCCTGTATGTATCGAGATAGGATCCGTCAGTTCTGTGTACATAGCATAGGTAGTCCATATGTGATTAGCAATCAGTTAAATCTATGGCCATAGTATACTTCGGAAGTGAGATCCGAATGTTATTTATAGATTGCTAATAGAATCGTCGATGGGATAATACCTATAGAGATTTGACGTTAACATCTATATCTCCGGTATTATCCGGATACCTGTGACGGATGGATTATACGTATGCAATGACCTCGACCTGTATGATTCAGTTAGTTTATCCGTGGTCGTCATAATTTACGGGTGGGTAAATTATGGACATGAAATTGGATTTTGTGACAGATATACCTGAATCCAGAGAGTCTCACTAATGAAATATATTGTAGTAGAGCACTAGGGCAACTTTTATGAATAATGTGATTATTTATAAATCGTTTTAACGTTAAACGAAAGATGCATGCAAACGGGTCGAACCGTCATTTCCTAATTAATGTGTATTTGTATTTAATATATGATATTATTAAATACACATTAATAAATTGTCAAATAAAGGTTTTTGACATATATCATTAATATATGTATTTGAGATATTTAAAGTAAATATAATACATATATTTGAGATATTTGTATTTAATTATTTAATTGTTAAATGATTAATATAATTAAAATATAAATATCTCACCAAATGATAAAGTTAGGAAATGATTATAAGTGTTTATTTTTTACTTTAAAGTAAAGGAAATGGTAGTCAAATTGGATTTGACTTCATTGGATATTTATTTTAACTTGTTAAAATTGAAAATATATTTTCCTTTTTTTTATCAAATTCGGCCAACCCCTAAATTAAATATAATTGTTATTTTTTTAGTTGCAATTTTTGACTTACTTTAAATCATTAAAAGGTTTGATGATGATTAAGCAAGTTGATAAAGGCAAATTAAATGAAACAAAAAATAATAACTAGATATTTTCTATTACAACAAATTCAGCCAAGGCTCCTTTTGGTGAAGGCATATATTGTTTTGTTTCACTTTTAGGGTTTAATAAGTTCATTAGATACCAAATAAAACATAAAAGAATATGAGAGAAAAGCTTGAAGGCCTAAAGAAGAAAGCTTGGAAAAATCATATTTTTGTAAGTTTTTCTTCAAAGTCTTCAACATGAAATATGTTTCTAACATGCTTAGCTTCATTTTGTGATGCTTTGATGTTATCTCTACTCTTATAGTTTGTATTTTATGTTTGTGATCTTGAATGAAAGATTGATGCATGTAAGTAAGCTTGAAATGGTTTCAAAGCTTCACTTTTGATTTTTAGAAAATCAAGTTGCCATTCTAAGAGTTGGTAAGCCACTCCTGGTGACCTAGAATTGTTCTAGATTTGTTTCAAAGTGGTGAGGCTAGATTGGTGAAGTATTGAATGGATTAAAGTGTTGGATTTTAAAGATTTGGTAAAATTGATCAATTGATGAAATTGAAAAATTAGGGTTCATAACCCTCTCCAAATTAGAGGCTTTTCATATATGTGATGTATTATGGTATGAATATGATGCATGTAAAATTTTAGGTTAATTGGATTTGATCTTGGCATGTTTTGAACAAAAGGACCAAATTGTAATTAATTGGAAATTTTGGGGTGCTCACGGCAATTGCTCAAAAATTGGGGATTTGTGTGAAATCTGATTTTGATGCATTAGATGTGTTGAAAAACATTTTATAAATGATTTAGAATCATCCAAAATTGTATTTGACAACTTTTGGACTAAAATTATCAATTTACAAAGTTTTGGGGCAATTCGGTAATTACCAAGAATTTGTTCTCTTGTGTAATTTTTCAGAATTTGATAATTGGATAATTAAATAAATAAGTTTATTTAATTGATCCGAGAAAAATTTTGAAATTGGAAAATTTTGATTTTCCACTATTCCGCTGCGTTACCGATATTCCCCCTTAAAACCCCTACAAAATGGTATCAGAGCAGTCTGATTCTGGACACCCGATATGATTAGCCCTTTAAAATCTAGTGTTTGTTCTTTTCTTTACTTAATACATGCATGATTTCATTTAATTTGATTAAATTTAAAGTGTATGACGCTTTATGGAATATCCCCGCTTAATAAGGTTTTAAGTAACTGGTATTTGGAATATTTGTTTCTTGGTCCGTCTTGTCAATATGGTTTTAAAATATTTTTCCGTGACTACATCCGAGACCGTGCCTCTGCTGTGAGGGTGTAGCCGATAGAGATTTATTTATGCCGGATGTATATTAGATACTAGATAAATTCAAGCAAAAGCGGAATCCTGAACGTGCCCTAGCTGTCAGGGTTACGTAAGTAGCTTGAGTTTATCATTGGCAAGTTTAACCTTGGTACGTCTCCTTGTGGGCCTGCCTTAGCAGCGACAACGAGAAACGACCAGGACCGGAAACCTAGGAGTCACAACGAGTGTGATTGACAAATGAGTTGTCTACCTGATGAATATACGTAGGCGAGACCGTGCCTCTGCTGTGAGCTTAAATATATTCATGGGGTCCTCTTCCCATTATGAAATTTGATTTAATTATTGAATTCTTGTTTTTCCGTTGGGGATTACGGTATTACGTAAAATAGTGAGAGGCACTGCTAAGTTTAAAAATTCCTTAACTTAGGCAGTGTGTATTATTATGGAAATAGCCGCTTGTTTGTTTCCTTATTCTATTGTTTATATAGAATTGAACTTTTAATTATTGCACACATATTATGATATGTTATCTGACTTGACTCTTGGTTGTAGTTATTCTAAAATAGGTTCTAGATACTATTATACTAGGATATTATTAGATTGGTCTAAGCCATCAGGAACTGTTGTTCCGATTTTCTGGAAAAATCAAGATGGTTAATGACTTAGTTTCTAAGTCATGATAGATAATCTAGATATATATCTCTTTTAGGATATAATACTTTAGAGAGAATAGTTTCTTATGCAGTAGGAATTGACTTGAATTAGTTCATGTCTCGAGATTCTTGACTGGCATTAAGAAAGCCCCATTAGGTATTTGTTTATCTAGTAATGGTGTTTCTTAGCTTTAGTGACCTTTAGAGGCAATGTGTTTGACACAATTTGCTAATCAATTATTTGCAATTGTTGTGAATAAGTTGAAGGCAAATAGTAAAGCTAAAGAAAGGAATACATATAGTTGTGTATAGAAAATATCGATTTTCACAATACTACAACTATAGGTATTGGATACCAGATCTCTCATCTAGTTATTTAAAATATTAGTTAATGATTGTTTTGATATTTGATATCGGAACTCGCGACTATTGGATAGTTACTTGTTCTTTATAAACAATTGTTATATATTTTAAATATAACTAGTAGTGTCATTGACGTAGAGATAAATATTAAGAAAAATTATTCGGTAAAATAAATAATTTAGAACGGTGCTTTATGAGTTTAATCACTTAAGCATTAGATGCTTATTCCGTATGATAAATGATGGTTTGATATAAGATCGCACCACACATCCTTATCCATTTAATGAATATTGTATTCAGGAAGGTGATTAAAATCTCATTTAACCAATGATTTGTCATTGGACCACCAGATTTATTAAACTGATAAATTAGATGTATGTAGTTTTAATGAATGTAATTGCTTAAGGTAGTTTTCTTTACTTCGTAACTTAGTTTATGAATTGTCATAACTTAGTTACGTGTTTCTAAAAGAACACATATTGAACGTCTTGAAATGATCAAGAACTTTCAATCTGTTCTGATGAAACGTAGGTTGAACATTTTTGACTTGTTCAAATTTATTCAATCTGAAGTTTTTTTAGAACTATATCCTTAAAATTCATTACAAGTCTTTGAACTGTTCAAAGATATTTGATACGATCAAACATATGAATTTAAAGCAATTAGTTCTAAGGTTATTCAGTGAATATGATTCATGTTTAATATTATTCTTCCACGATTCCATCTTGATGGAATTGAGTAGTGGGAGCAGTCGAATCTTATATGATTTGATTCGTTTGATATTGAATGTTACCGAATTAGTTTCAATACTCTTGGGGATATGCTTCAGTAACACTAGTTCATCCTTTTAATTTAGGTTCCATTAATTCCACAGTTACATATATGATATGTATAGGTAGAAAATCTGAATCTTGAAAAGCTTGAGATTTGAATCTTTCTTTTATATAATAGTTATATAAGGAAATTACTTACACCTCGGAGGTATAAGTAAAATTTTATCATTTATTCTATTTTATAGAATATTGTATTCTATTTAATAAAATATATTTCCTACGATCCTAAGTAATAAAATCGTTTTATTACTTGGAGTGTAACATCAGATGTTAATTATTATAGAAAAGACTTGACTTATTGAAGTCAAATGTGAGAATGATAAACTATAATTGGAACTACGTAATTAATAAGATGAAACAACCTATATACATCTTCCGTACAAGTCCAATAGGATAACAAAATCATTTACGAGTATTTGATACTTAATGGTTCTGTTGTTTTCTTATTGAAGAAAATTATCCTATAACTTATAATGGAAGCGATATTTGATATCGATTCTGGAAGTTCACCATTGAACCATACATCTAAGATTGTTCATAGCTTACTACGATCAAGTTTTGAACTTGATTAAGCTTTCATTATGAATTAGTTCATGATATGTGCTAATTGTTTGCGCAGCGAAAGCAGTGTGAGCTTATTAAAGGTTTGACCTTTACAGTATGATAGTGAGAAAAGTTATACTCAGCAATCTATTGTAGATTCTGAGGAAACTTGTCTCTAGTCACACTAATTGAACAATTAAAGATATATTGGTTAATGTTGATATTAAACTGTACATTTTAGCTAAAGAATGCAAAGTGGCGTTTTTTGAATGACTTATTCAGATAAGAGATCAGTTGTGATTTCTTTGTTTGAAGAGTTCGTTCTGGAATGGCCCTACAGTTTGTGTTCTGCTGAGATCGCAGTTTAGTGTGCTAGCTTATAGAGCCTATTGTAGACTCGGATAAGTCTTCCGGAAATCCGTATTCTCTATTTTTGATATCAGTCAGATTGTCTGATTCTTGTCAAAGTATAGAGAATACATATGTGCTTGAAGGGTTAGTGGGAGCGTGCAAATTACTTTCTAGTATTATATATCCTAACAACATTATCATTATTATAGTAATAATGAGATGTTTGTAAGGTAAAATATTTACCTAAGTCTTCTTTACTTCTTGTGAAAGCAGTGTGAGTAGTCTCTGTTATATTTGATATAAGTTTTATATATGATATAAAACTTTGAGACTTGTGAGATACTCATATTAGTCGTGCATTAGATATGATATAATAAAGGACATAACAAGGCTATCTGTATAACAGTTAGTTAACTGTTGGACAGTTATTGTGTGTCTTATATATGGTATTCATCTTTCGTAAATGATGATTCCTTTTTCGAAAGAGATATTGATTAGAATGTCTAATCAATCTTATGTATCATTTGATGATGACATAGTGAATACTTTATTATATGCGAATAAAGATATCGATTTAATCGTATTTGTTACGAGTTATTTTGATACCCTATAGACCATATGAGGGATCTTAAAACACGTTCTTTGTGATCTTTGAGATATTAAGAACGAGTTTATAATTCATGGAGAATGCGATCTGCAACCATTAGGGTCATATTAGTTTTGAGACTAATTATGACGTTAGACAGTCTACGTCATAAAGAGTCACAAAAGATGCAGTGGAAGTGTCACGAATGATTCTACTATTTAGTGGAATTAGATGCAACTTATGAAGTATTGACTTATAAAGTTACATAGTAACCTTATAAATTAGAAGTCTTATATTGGTGTTGTGTTTGCGGTTGTCCGCATAGTATTTTGGATATGATCCCTGAATACTTGGACAACTCAGTAGCTGCAGCATAATGCTGATGTAGTGTCTGATTCATATTAATGTATAATTTAGATTCTACAAAATATGAAAGATACTGGCTATGGGAAACGATTGAGTTTGTTTGACAAACTCATTATGTAATAGCGGACCTACTTCTTGTTGCTTACCTCTTAAGTGCTAGGTGAGCTTTTGAGAGCCATGAGTATACGATACACATTGAGATGTGTATATGATACCGTGGATTGGCATTAGAGCAAATGAGAGAAATTGTTGGGGTTGGTGCTCAGAGCGCCAATCCGCTCCGTATTTATGTCTGATTCATGAATACGAACAATCATTTTTTCCATAATATTACTTTTTCAAGGTTGCACCTCTTGTTTTTATATACGTATTCGATCTGATTACGATTAGATTGAAACTAAATGTGGTTTAGTGATATGTATATATTAGACAAAAGCCCGATAATATATGATGCAGTACATAGTTACAAAGTTAGTTTGTAATTGACATTGGGAAGTGTCACTGCTAAATGTATATTATCAAATATAGTTCCTG
Source organism: Zanthoxylum bungeanum (assembly GCA_019454045.1). Lineage (NCBI taxonomy): Eukaryota > Viridiplantae > Streptophyta > Magnoliopsida > Sapindales > Rutaceae > Zanthoxylum > Zanthoxylum bungeanum. The sequence goes on along the minus strand of SKCR01053018.1, from coordinate 2,517 downwards.
ATCAAGATTCACTAACACGGGTCGGTTAGTCAAATCCGTTGAGACCAGTACATGTCGTATATCGAGACTTGGTCCGATGGTTTATCCCAATGAACCATGAGTCTAGGGAGACTCGTATAGACGTGTGGGTGTTTATAATAGATAAACATTGAACGACTCACCGAAGATTCTTAATGGATGGTACACCAACGTCAATAAGAATCTCCTCGGGTTGAGTAGCATAGTGGTCCTTCGACTTGAGATACCACTGTGGATGTATGAGACATCCTCCACACTTAGAAGATAGTCACGTCATCGATCTATTTAGATCAGACCTCCGCCTGTTCGTTGGGTGTGGACCTATCCTCAACGAAAGTTGTAGATCTCGATCTCGATCTCAACTTTCCGGTGGTATAAAATTCATAGAAATCGAAGTTCATATGAGAAAGTTATGGCCCAAATACTATGGACTGTCCAGAGTTGTACGTTATACAGTCTCGTATCGAAATTTCGGAAAATTAACCGAACATCCCCAAAGTCGTTTCATGAGTGTATTTGTGCCCGTACATAATTTATATTATATTATCTTCGTCCCGTAATACCACAATACCACAACATAACAGTAATAGGACTACAGGTCGTTACATTTGCATTCCATAATTATTTTAAATAAATAAATCAACCAATCATTCTCATTCTCCTTCTTATTCTCATTCTCATTTTCTAATCTCTATTAGTATTATCAATGCTTAATTTCATTTGTAAACACTCTTTATGTTAAGAGAGAGAGAGAGTTGAGGTTGAGGACCTTTAATTAAAAAAACATAATGTGTTGAGCTTGGATAGAGATGTCAATTTTATCTAGATTCGGCCCAGATCCGGAACACCCGTAAGGACCCGGGTCTTTTCGGACTCGGGTCCTGACCGGCGTAAACACACACGTATAACGCAAGCGCACGTATCGTTCAAGTAGTATAAAAATATCGATCCCACGAGGACTTAATTCCTACTGTTGTTATTAATTGTTGATACTATTTATTTACAAATATCTAATAAGATGGTTGATTGATTTGAAAGGATGATGATTCTAAAAACAAGTAAAAGAAATTGAAAGAAGATTAATGAAGATTAAAACTATATAGGGTTGTGAATTCTTCCAATATTAATTAAAAGATGAAGTAGTTATATCATAGTTGGGTAAATTATTGAATTATTAATCTGGAACACTAAATTATGTAAAAGCCTCTTCCGAATGATCATTTACAAATACCTAGTATAATCCAATTGAACCATATGTCTATGTCAATTAAATTACCTAGATTCTTTAAGATTGAGTTCCAATTATGACTACCCCCGCCCAACAAGTATTTTCATATCCTGTAAGGAAATCTATTAAAAGGGTTATCTATCCTTAAGGAAGATCGTGGGTTATTGAGTTTGTGGTCTTTAACTTAAAATCTCTATGTCTAGTTCATTTTAAGTTTATCTAAATCAATTTTATTAATGGCCAATTAATAAAAAGGCATTAAGATTATGACTCAATAAATAACTCTTTTAAATTACTCAAACTATAATCTAACCCTTTTAAAACCGGTTATATTAGATTTTATCACAACCCTAGATATTTAATTTAGTTACAATACATAGCTAAAACTAATAAAAATTTAAAAGACATAAAATGAAATTGCTGAAAAGTAATAAAAAGAAATGCTAAGGTAAAAGGAATTAACTTCTACTATTCACTATTTAGATATCTCCCATAAAATAATATATAATCTTGTGATATTTTAAACCAACCATCCAGAATGGCGGTATCCTGATTAAGTCAAATTCAAATATACCATCCATTAGGCGGAACATAAATATAAACTTAAACCAACCGTCCAGTATGGCGGTATCCTCATTAAGTCAGGTTTAACCAGATTAAATTTAATAACCAACCGTCCGAAAATGGCGGTATCCTTTATTAATTCAGATTTTAAATAGTTTATATATTATTTTTTAAGGGAGATTAATCTAAAAAGCAAAAGTAAAAGAATTACCTTATTACCTCAGCATGGTGAGGTTACTCCCTCATGGTTGAATAGAATTACTACTACAAAGCGTAAATAAAACTGAATATATGAAGAAAATATGAAGAACTCTCTATTATATAAGTATTTACAGAGGATTTGGTACATTTGAAACTAAAAATTCGAAATCTATTTATAGGCAAAAAAATCTAATTTTTTATTATTATTTTCTGATTTTTATTATTTTATTATTTTTTTTTTTGGATCGCTGAATTTTCGACACGTGGCATGGTGTGCTAAAAAAGACGGCTCGTTGAATTTTTGACATGTGGCATGGTGGTGCAATTACCAAAATACCCTCGGTGTCGGGACGCCCAAAATTACCAAAATATCCTTTTCGTCAAATTTCACAGTTTTGCTCCAAATCACCTCCAGAATGTCTTGGAACTTTATTTCGGTGTCGGGATGTCCAAAATTACCAAAATACCCTTTGTGTCGGGACGCCCAAAAATTACCAAAATACCCT
>SKCR01053017.1:0-48941 GCA_019454045.1 Zanthoxylum bungeanum | reverse complement strand
TATTGTATTTGGGCATAATGGGCTTGGTTGGACCAAGTAGATTTGGGCCAAAGTCAAGACCTTGTCAATTAGGATGTACTTGAATCATGAGAGTTTTGTTCCACAATCGGTGTCTTGTCCAAGTTGTGATTTGTTGGCCAAAGTCAATATCACTTCTTGTCCAACGACATTGATTACGAAACTATCCTTGTCAATGGGTCCCGCTTAACTGGAATCATTAGGTTTGTTGTGCCAAAGCCAAGGCCTAGATGATTCGGAGGATATGGTTAGAAAATGTATTAGATACTTGGCATACGCAATATGTTTAGGACTTGGATGTCCACCTAACCGGATCTAGGAATTGGATTGGATCCAATTGATCTGTGAGATCTACCTAGTTAAATAGGATACAGCTTGTTGGCCAAAGTCAAGGTTGTGTTTTTTAACGGGATCCTAGCCCACTAGGAAATAGGATTTCCCGAGTTCTCAACAGAGGGTTAGAGACTTGATGAAATAGTGGGAGGCTAGTATGTGAATTTGCAATTTCATTCAGATACTTTGCCTTACGCGTTCTTCAAAATTATTTCGTCTATTTATTATTAGTTGGACTAATACATTGTTATTTTTTGTAACAGTTTGACTGTACCCATTTTATCGTTAACTAGATAGTTGGACTATCGTAGTTGAGATGGCTAGCAAGGTAAATGTCCGAGACATCATCATGGGTGACAATGTCTTTAAGGGGACAAACTTCGCTGATTGGGAAATGAACCTAAGGATAGTCCTTGGGGCTGAGAGGATGCTGTATACTATACAAACACCTCTCCCGCCTAAGCCCACTGATCCACTTGAGCTTGAGTTATGGAAAACTCACACAGCAGTGATTGTGACACAGCTCAGGCTTTATGTTAGCTTCTATGACTCAACACTTTCGTCGCCAGAACAGGGACTTGGATCCTTATAATATGATGGCTAGACTTCGAGATCTCCACCGCTCCAACAAGCGGATGGAAAGGTATGAGTTGGTGAAAACTCTTCCGCCGCCCGAATGACTGAAGGCGCATCAGTTGAGGCCCACGGGGCTCAAATGATCGCCGATATTGATGAGTTGGCCATATGGGAATAGTCTTGGAGGCTGAGCTGACTATAGATATGATCTTGCAGTCACTTCCTGATACTTGGAAACAAATCATAATCAACTACAAGTTGATGGATACAGATGACACTCTTGGAGAGTTGTTGTCCGTCTTGAAGGAGTCTGAAAAAGAACTCCTAAAAGGGGGCAAGCACGAGGCGCACTATGCATCGACCTCTCAGGGGCCAAAGGCTGGGCTTAAGGCAACTGGAGGGGTGAGGAAGAGGAAACATAAGAACAAGGGAAAGGCAAGTCGACAAAGACTTCTGGGAAGCCAAGGAACAAATCTCAAGATGTCTGCCTCAACTACGGCAAGAAGGGTCACTGGAAACGTGACTGCCGAATGGGCAAGGGACACGGGATGATATCAAGGCAGGCAAGGCACCAGCCTCCGGTATGTTTGTTATTGAAATAAATATGACTACTTCTAGTCTTAAAAATGGATTTTTGATTCTGGTTGTGCTGCTCATATTTGTACTGATTTGCAGGATCTGCAGAATAGCAGGATGCTGGCTTCAGGGGAGATTGACCTACGAGTCGGAAACGGAACACCCAGTTGCTGTTTTGGCTGTAGGGACTTTTTTTTTTGGAACTGCCCTCAGGGCATGTACTTAAACTTTTGAACTGTTATTATATACCTAGTTTAACTAGGAATATTATATCTGTATCTTTGTTAACCCAGCATGGGTACACTTTTATATTTAGAAACACTGGGTGTTATTTATATAAAAATGATGCAGAAATTTGCACTGTTGTTGCAAATAATGGTCTTTATATTTTGAATATAAATGAATCTCCTAACACAAAATGACAAACAAAAGGCTCAAAAGGAGTAATCTAAAAGATGAAGCTTACATGTGGCATTGTCGTCTAGGACACATTAACAAGACTCGCATATCCACACTTTCGAAGAGTGGGTACTTGGACGAATTTGATCCTAATTCATATGATGTCTGCGAATCTTGTCTTTTAGCAAAATGCCTAAATCACCTTTTAGAGGTAAAGGTGAATGTGCCACAGAACTGTTAGCCCTCGTTCATAGTGACGTATGTGGGCCCATGTCTAGCCAGGCTAGAGGTGGATATCGATACTTCGTAACCTTTACGGATGATGCATCACGTTACGGTTATGTGTATCTAATGATGCACAAGTCGGAAACCTTTGAGAAATTCAAAGAGTTTCGACACGAAGTTGAAAAACAAACAGGCAAGAGTATTAAGACATTATGGTCGGACCGTGGTGGCGAATACTTAAGTTATGAGTTTCAAGATTACTTGAAAGAACATGGTATTCTTTCACAGTGGACTCCTCCTGGAACACCGCAATTAAACGGTGTGTCTGAACGGAGAAACCGTACCTTGTTAGACATGGTAAGGTCAATGATGAGTCGTACTGAGCTACCAATATCCTTCTGGGGATACGCATTAAGCAGTGCAATACTTATTTTGAATAAGGTTCCGTCAAAGTCTGTTGAACAGACTCCATATGAGATATGGACAGGAAGAAACCAGGTTTCTCTTTTCCTGAAGATTTGGGGATGCTGGGCATATGTTTAAACGTTTGGATGGTACCAAACTTGAACCCAAATCTGATAAATGCCTTTTCGTGGGATATCCTAGGGAAACCAAAGGATATTCTACTTTCTATCACCCGTAAGAGAACAAAGTATTTGTTGCTCTACATGCATTTTTCCTTGAAAAGGAATTCTTAGATGCAGTGGTAAGTGGAGGAAAGTGGAGCTCGATGAAAATCGTGGTGATACTGTTCCTGGCAATGAATCAATGACGGAACATGAACAGACCATCCGGGATGAGTCTGTACCACAACCTTCATATACACAAGGACCGCGTAGTCGGATAGAGTCAAGGAGTCAGGACAGTATCTGAGAGGTATGGGTACCTGATCTCGCCTCATGTAGATATTAATCTTATTGAGGATAATGAACCGTCTACGTATGAGGAAGCAATACAAGATATTGATTCCGCTTTATGGCAAGAAGCCATGAAGTCTGAGATGGATTCCATGTATGCCAACCAAGTTTGGACACTGGTTGATGCACCAGAAGGTGTAAAACCTATTGGATGCAGATGGATCTTCAAGAAGAAGACCGACATGGATGGCAATGTGCAAACATACAAAGCTAGGCTTGTAGCAAAGGGGTATCGTCAACAATATGGTGTTGATTATGACGAAACCTTCTCACCCGTTGCCATGATTAAATCCATTCGGATAATGCTTGCAATAGCTGCATATTTCGATTACGAGATATGGCAGATGGACGTTAAAACCGCTTTCCTTAACGGAAACCTTTTGGAGGATGTTTATATGCAACAGCCTGACGGTTTTATCGTACCTAGACTTGCAACAGGTTTGTAAGTTAAATCGATCTATTTATGGATTGAAGCAAGCATCACGGTCATGGAATCAACGTTTTGATGAAATCATAAAAGAATATAATTTCGTGCAAAACGAAGATGACCCTTGTGTATACAAGAAGGTTAGTGGGAGAGCACTGACTTTTATTGTCCTTTATGTCGACGATGTATTGCTTATAGGCAATGACATTCCCATGCTAACGTCGGTGAAAGCTTGGCTTTCATTAAAATTCTCCATGAAAGATCTGGGAGAAGCAGCCTTTATTCTCGGAATAAAGATCTACCGGGATAGATCTAGAAAGCTGCTTGGACTCTCCCATAGTACATATATTGACAAAGTGTTGAAGCGATTCAGCATGGATCAATCCAAGAAGGGATTGATGCCAATGTTACGTGGTACCTCTCTGTCTAAGGACATGTGTCCTAAGACTCAAGAAGAGAGAGATAACATGAGTCGGATACCGTTCGCCTCGGCAGTCGGATCGATCATGTATGCCATGATATGTACGCGACCTGATGTGTCATATGCTTTGAGCATGTGCAGTCGCTATCAGGCCGATCCAGGTGAAGGTTACTGGATGGCAGTTAATAATATCCTTAAGTATCTTAGACGAACTAAGGATGCTTTCTTAATTTACGGAGAAGGAGAACTTGTGGTAGTTGGATATGCTGATGCAAGTTTCCAAACCGACAAGGATGACTTCAAGTCACAATCCGGGTATATTTTTTGTTTGAATAACGGAGCAGTGAGCTGGAAATCTTCCAAGCAAGATACTGTTGCCGATTCAACGACAGAAGCGGAGTATATTGCTACATCGGAAGCAGCAAAGGAGGCAGTTTGGATCCGAAAGTTCCTAATTGGATTAGGAGTAGTTCTGTTAGCAGCTGAGCCCGTTCCATTGTATTGTGACAATAACGGGTCTATAGCACAAGCTAAGGAACCAAGGTCTCATCAACGATCCAAGCATGTTCTTCGGCGTTACCATCTGATTCGGGAGATTATACATCGTGGCGATGTAAAAGTCGAAAAGGTCGCATCAGATAACAACATTGCAGATCCGCTGACGAAAGCTGTTTACCCGCAAGTGTTTGAACGACATATACATAGTTCAGGTATTAGATGCTTGAGTGACTGGCTATAGGCCAAGTGGGAGATTGTTAGACAATATGACCCATAGCGTCACTGTTTTGTAAATGATATTGTATTATTGTACAAAATTAACTATGTGATAATGAAATTGCCTTTTGCCGTTTTGTAATTTATTTACTTTGATATATAAATGGCGAAAGTCCATATGATTAATTCCGTATTGAGATGATATGAGACAGTATCAATACATAAAGGTTTAAATCATTAAATATCCCTAGTCGGAGTATTATCGAGATCGGACATCGATAATGCGGAATAGACTAGTATTGCACTTGTGCAGTTGTGAGGGCACAACGACATAGTTCTCATATATTTAAGTATAGGATACTTATGCAAGTGCGATAATGAGGTTGTGTTTTACCGATGGTACGGAAAACAGCTTCGCTCTGGATAGACCCCGCGGAATCCCATTAGTAGTATGTCTGCGTGTCTATGGGAGGCCGCATCAGGGTAGGTGTATATGGTCTTAACCTGAGAGTTGCATCGCTAGTACTTGCGACAATAGGTAAACTTTGGTTTTGGTGGTTGGGGGACCTTAACTGGTTCTGTGTTCACCTCTTCTGGGTTTATCAGGAATCGTAGTGCACGGGTGTGATGTCGAGATGGAAGTGTCACTTCAGACATATGGAGTTGATGATCACGCAGGATACAGAACTAGTGCTCTATAAAAGGTTGCAACCGTCGGGACAATATGACTAGGTCAGTATTGCCCGATTTAAAGAGACTAGTTGCTTGATGTCCGATATATGTTTCGTACGGGGCAGACACATTTCCAGCCCCAGGCCTAACATGTGATCGTCCGATACTGGATCGATGTACGCAATACTACGGTATACTACGCTTGATATAGATCTAATATTCCAGTAAGAATATTTCTGGAGAATTGGGTAGGCATGGCGCTTTGCTAGAAGCCAACCTTGTCTTGTAAATCGGTAAAAACGTAGTACGAGGTACGTACGTGTTTGGATTATCCAACGACCGTATTTACTGCCAACATATCCGGAGATCTCTTGGGTCACTTCCTGAAGATTCACCTATGATGTTTGATTCGAACTTTATTAATCTTGGATTAATAACGGAGAAACTTTATCTTGGATAAAATGCCTTATTAGGAGAGAGAGAGAGATCGATTAATTTGGAATTAATCGATAAAATAATATATTCGATATATATTAAACGAAATAGATTTCGACGCGGAATTAAAATCGGATTTTAATTCGGGCAAACGAATTAATTAGAATTAATTCATTAGCGAACTGAATAGTAATTTCGCAAGGCGTAATTATTTAATTCACGTCGCGACGGAAATTCGTTAATTCGGAATTAACGAAACCGAGCCCGAAAGTGTTTGCGGACACATTCGTATTTTGAATCGAGTGATATCCGCAAATCACATCGCGATATCTCATTACTTAATACGAATAGATGGTGGATGTATCTAGTCACCTTTGAGGGATGATACATTGTCTCTAATCTCAAAGTGTGGTAATGATGGCAAATGATGGATTTCATTTTGGAGGGAAAGCCATGCATGGCTTTGAAGGATTTTTTACATTAAAAAATTATTTTGGTATTAGATATCATATCACTTTTCATTTCCTTGGTCATCATTCACGGTTTTGGCATGCAAAAGAAAAACAAAAATTGAAAGTGAAACACTCTCCTCCTTTTCTCTCTTGCTCACGCCGTAAGCTTCTAACAATAGGCAGAAAAATTGTTTTCATTCTCCATTTTTGCTAGCACAAGCAAGGATCAAAGAGGTGATAGGGAAACAACCTTGGAGCTTGGAATACTTGAAGATTTAAAGCTTCTCTCCATCTTCTTGCTTGGCCGAAAACTTCAACCTTGGAGGCTCAAGGATCCTCTTCAACATTTCATCACATAGCTTTGTATATGTTTCCGCCATCCTTCAAGCTTTGCATGTATGTTTATTGTATTTTAAATGCTTAATCTTTCCTTGGGACAAATAATAGAAACCAACAGTTGTTATACATGGAATCCATTTCGGACTCATGGCACTTTGCCATAATAGGGAGTCGATAACCTCGTATCACTTCCTCAAAACGTAGTCGGATGGTACACCTCCATAAGATTGACATCTTTATGTGATTAGATCAGAAACACATACCCTAGGTTGTTTTTTGACTCTATCCGATCTACTAGTTTCTTGTGTATTTGAAGATTAATGGTATAGATTCATCATAGATGAACTATTTGTGTTCCATTAAGGACTTCGTGCCTTGAACAATATTACTCCGATTTTCATCGAGTATCACTATCCTCCCACTAACCACTACATATCGGTATTCCTCTCAGGAAAAACCGCATGGTGAGCAACAATCACATTGTTCTCATGTGAGATTTGTAAGTACTATACTTAAGGTTTTCCTTAGGATAACCTATATTGGCACTTATCCAATTTGGGTTCTTAGTTTGGTATCATCCAAACGTTATGCCTGGCATACCCAAATTATTAGGAGTGAGAAACCATGTTTCTTTCCTATTCATATCCTATATGATATCTGTCAAACAGATTATATGGAACCTTATTCTAAATAAGCTTGCACTGTTAATACAATCCTATTGAAGGAAACAGTAGCTCAGAGCGACTCGTGATAACCTTATCATGTCCACAAAATTCGGTTTTAGTTCGGACACACCGTCTAACTGACGTGTCTCGGGAGGAGTCCTCATATGAAAGAATACCGTACTCTTTCATGTACGTATGAAACTTACTGCTTAAGTATTTTTTCCATTTCGGTCTTACCGTGGTGGTATAATACTATAGCCGATCTGTTATTTCTTCGTGTCGAAACTTCAAAAGTTTATGATTTGTGTTCTTCAAAAGAAACACATAACCACAACGTGATGCTACATCCGTCAAGGTCACGAAATATTCATGTTCACATCTAGCTTAGCTAGATATGGGCCCACTTACTTCACCATGAATAGGGCTAACAGATCGGTGGCCCTTATACTATTACCAAGTAAATAGTATTTTAGGTACTTTACCTAATAAACTAGATTCGCAGACTTTATTTGAATAGTCAAATCAGTCCTAGTACCCACTCTTCAAAAGTGTGGATATACGAGTCTCGTTTAATTGTTTCCTAGACAACAATGCCACAAATAAGTCTCCATTGATCAAATCAATTTGAGCTATTTATTTGTCATTTTTATATGTTTGAGATTTTATTTATATTCAAAATATAAATACTGTTATTTACATCTAATGTATTTATCTCAGTATCATCTTTATATAATAAACACTTTAGTGTTCTAGAATATAAAGGTTTATCCGCAACGGATTAAACACTGATATAGAGATAATGTCTCTAGTCAAACTAGTTACATTATAACAGTTCCTAATTTAAGTACACACCCAAAGGGTAGTTCCTAAACTTAGGTATCTACGGTCGAAACAGCGACTTTCGTCCCGTTTCCGATTCGCAGAGAAATCTCGGCTTGAAGTCTGTATCCAGCTCATAGCGGATTCTGAACATCAATACATATATTATGTACCACACTAAGTATTTAAAATCCAATTTCAATACTAGTAGTGAACATAACTTTGACAAATATTTTAAAGTCAGAGCCTCGCCCTTTCTTTAATTCCTTCGTGTCTTCCATATCCAAATGGTAGTCACTTTGGGATATGTCAATTATCTTTTCAATATTTCACAAACCTTTTGGCCAAGCCTTGGGTTTTGGAATATCGAAATGATGTGCACCTTGTGCAACACGCCCAATTGCAAACTTTGACTTTTCACCTCTAGAATAGTCAAATCAATTCTCTAAGAATTATTAATTGCAATTTAATACTTTTAAATCTAAAGATAGATTTATGATAAGTATAATAATTAAGCACTAAAGTCATCATCACATAAATCTTCCAAAGATTTTATGCTCTACTATTTGCTTATTATGGGCTTAGTCATAATAAGTTATTTTATCAAATAAATTAACCTATTATATATTCCCAATATGAAAATTAAATCATTTAAAACATTTAATCCAAGGATTATATATTTTAGATATTCAACTTTTCAATACTTTCTTGATTTCAATAGTCCAACTATTTAATCAATTTTAATAAGGTACTATTTATTATAATGATTACAATAATCCAATTATTTAATCAACTATAATTTTAATATTGATTACTGTAATCCAATTATAAAATCAACTATCATTTAATTCAATTATATTGATTACTATAATCCAATTATAAAATCAACTATATATTGAATGAGTTTGTATATAGTCCAACTATATATATTTTTAAAACAACATAAAATATTAGTCCAACTAATACTTTTGATTAATATGACGAGTAAAATATAGATGAGCGCGTTTAGCGAGTATTCGAACGAATGTTGCAAATTCAATACTTGCCTCCCACTATTTTTCGTCGAGCCTCTAACCCTCTGTCGAGTACTCGGGAAACCGTGTTTCCTAGTGGGCTAGGATCCCGTTAAATATCACACAATCTTGACTTTTGCCAACAAATTGTATGATAATTAACTAGGTAGATCTCGAAGATCAATTGGATCTCATCCAACTCCTAGATCCAGTAGGTGGACATCCAAGTCCCAAACATATATCTTATATATGCCTATACATCAAATGTATACCCTAACCTTTTTCCTCTGAATCAACTAGGCCTTGGATTTGGCACAACAAACCTAGTGATCCCAGTCAAGCGCGGACCCATTGACATGGAAGCTTCGTAATCAATGTCAATGGACAAGAAGTGGTCTTGACTTTGGCCAACAAACCACAACTTGGACACGACACCGATATGGAACAAAGCCTCGTGATTTAAAACACATCTTCGACGGACAATGGCTTGACTTTGGCCAACAACCCCTGCCAATCTCGGATCTTGAGTAAGAATCACTCAATGGAAGGAAAATAAACGCTTGATATATAACGAGGGTTTTTCGCGTGCAAATTGGCTACCAATTTAATTATCTTTGTTAAGGTCTCATCATCACCCTTAAACATGCATTCTAAATACATAATAAAGCGAGTATGAAAATAAATAATAATGATATGCGGATGGATACTTAACACATTGATCCTAGATCAAATCTCTCCCTTTCTCACTCAAGCTAGCACTTGTATTACTTCTACCCGTTACACTACACTTCTAAAGAAACCTCATTTACATTGAGGGGAATAGGTGAGAAGAGAATACAAAGAGAATGAAGGTGATAAGGCTGGACACGCAGGTCCAATTTAATAAATCGAATTTATTACAACAATTTCTAAAATTGCCCACCCATCTAATATCCATCCGATATACATTATTCATTCAACACAACCATGTATTAACACACACATAAGCATGCTATCAATCAATCTAATCAAATTAATTAATCTGATAATTAAGTGATCATCCAATGTTCAAACAACGATTTGATTTTGTTCGAGTCAAACTCGTTTTTGCGAATAAGTACTTAAAGTACAAATTCATGAATTAATTAAACTACATCATTAAATCAAATTTAACATGTATTTAATACTAATTCATTATTCAATTCCAAATTAAATATTACACTTTAATTTAATAAACCTTTTACAATTTAAATTCCAAATTTAATCGTAACGCGTCTCAAAGACCGATTAACGTCCAACGTCAATTCAATTAAAGTCCAATGGGCTTTTAATTGATTTCTTAAGGCGTGGACTTTTGGTCAACTCGGGTCAAACCGATAACCAAAGTCCAATCCGGGATTTACCCCATAAGCCCATAAATCAATCTTGGCCCATTAGGCCCAATTGAACTTTAAAGGTTCATTAGTCGCATTTGGGCTTTATGGTTAAGGTTTTGGGCTCAATTGGATCCAATCCATTTGGCCTAAACCCAACTTGATAAAACCAAGCCCAATAGGCCCAATTACAACATTAGAAGCCCAAATCCAATTTAAGCCTAAATAATTAAATTTCATGAATCCAATTCCGCAATTTAATTACCTAAAGTGCATTACATGATTAATCAACTAAATCAACATTTCCAAAACACTAAATTAGTCCAATTAATCATACTCAATTCATTATTATATGTCCAAAACATAAATTGAAAAATCAAACCCATTTACATGCTTCAAAGTTCTCGGCCAAGGAGGGATTTTGTGTCCGATTTGGTTTCAATCCAATCGAACCTACAATCGACATTAAATCAACATCCAATTTGATTTCATACACATCCAATGTTACAAAATCAAAATTACCAAGATATTAGGGCAATATCCAATTCGGCCAAGGTGAAAATTTTGGGGATTTATGTTCAATTCAAAATCCAATCCAATTAGTTTCAAATTAACATTATCCTTAATGATTCCAACTCATCAAATGAATCAAAAACAAAAATTCCAAGAATCCAAAATTCATCCACACATTCGGCCAACATGAATAAATTGGGGAAAATTATTCCAAATTAATTTTCTTGAAATTGATCCAATTCAACTTCAATACAACAACATTTAAACATGCTCAATCATCCAATTTCATAAAATCATGCTCAAATCCAAAATACCCAATTTTAAGCCCTAAATTTTTCATGCTTGAACCTAGGCTCTTGATGCCATTGTTGGTTTTAATCTAGGTCCCAAGATCAAACAAGCAATGAAAACATTGTGTGAACACACCAACGGAGGTAGCGGAATACTCACATCGATCGGTTGAGTCGATTTGGAGACGAATCAAGCCCAAAAACTCACTGCCAAGGACGCCCAAGCTGTGCAGTCCACTTCCTCCAATTTTCAGATTTGAGCTGAGAAAACGGAGCTCCAAGCCTCGTCCGACGGATCCCGGCTCATGGGCGAACCTCCCTACCACCTTCGCAAGACTCGTAAGTGTGCTAGCACTTGGATTTTCACCATGAAAACCCACTCTTGGCTTCCCTTGCTCACACCATTATTGGCTTCAAAAACCAGTCCACTTTTCAGTTTGGGCGTGAGATTTTTGGAGAGAAATGAGAGAGATGAAAGATGTGTTATTCTTAATTTGATTTACATTTAAGTGTATCTTATACACTTTAGTAAATTTCAAATGAATTTCATTTGATTTTGCTTTTAAAAAGTCAAATAATAAAAGCAAACACTATGCACATCATGTCCATCACTATTCACATCAACTTTATTAAAGTGACATGTTGTCAAGTCACATCACTCAAAGTAACAAGTGATTTGACGCTTGATGCGACTGATTGATTTGACGCTTGATGCGACTTGCGTTGTCGCACTCGAATTCGAAATACGAATGCGCTCGCAATCACACTCGGGCTCGGGTTCGTTAATTCCAAATTAACGATTTTTCCGTCGCGTCGTAATTAAATGATTACGCCTAGCGAATTCACTATTCACGTCGCTAACGAATTAATTCTAAATTAATTCGTTCGCCCGAATTAAAATCTAATTTTAATTCCGCGTCGAAATCTAATTTCATTTAATGGATCGAATATATTAATTCATCGATTAATTCCAAATTAATCATTATCTCTCTCTAGACGATATTTTATCCTAGATAAAATATCTCCGTAATTAATCCTAGATTAATTTTCTCTCTCTTTTATATAATCCCAGATTATTCAAGAGTGCGAGTTGTGCGTCATCGGTGGATTATCGGGAAGCGACCCATGAGATCCCCGGATATATTGGCAGTAAATACGGTCATCGGAGTATCTTAATCACGTACGTACCAAGTACTACGTTTTACCGATTTACGAGACAAGGTCGACTCCTAGAAAATCACCAAGTCTTCCAATTCTCCGGACATATCCATTTAAGAATATTAAGATCTGTATCAAGCGTAGTATACGATTGTATTGTGCATATCGGCCCAGTATCGAATAGTCACGTGCTAGGCCTGGGGCTGGATAAGTGTCTGCCCCGTACGAAGCACATGTCGGATGTCTGGTAACTAGTCTCTATAATCGGATATACATGACCTTGTCATAATATCCCGATGGCCGCGCAGCACTTAAGAGCACTAATACCGTATCCTGCGTGACATCATCTCCAATATGACTGGAGTGATACTTCCGTCTTGACATCACATCCAATACACTACGACTCTCTGATAAACCCAGAAGTGGTGTACGCAGAACCGGTTAAAGCCTGTACCACCAAGACCAAAGTCAATCGATTATCGTAAGTATTAGCGATGTAAGTCTCAGGTTAAGACTATACACACCTACCTTGATTTCGGCCTCCCATAGACACATAGTCATAATACCAATGGGATTCCGAAGGGTCTATCCAGAGCGAAAGCTGTTTCCCGTACCATCGGTGAAACACGACCTCCTATCGCACTTGCATAAGTCTCCAACACTTATATATATGAGAACTATGCCGTTGTGCCCTCACAACGCGCACAAGTGCAATACTAGCCTATTCTGCATTATCGATGTCCAGTCTCGATAATACTCCGGCTAGGGATATTTAATGATTAATCCTTCGTGGACTGATACTGTCTCATATCATTCTCAGTCCAGGAACTAATCATAGGGACCTCTCTTCATTTATATATCTATGGTGATCTAATCACAAATGATGAGAGTGTAATTTCCTTGTCACATAGTTAATTTGCTACAACAACACAATGATCTGTGCAAATAGTGACGCTATGGGTCATTTTGTCCAACAGCCTTGACTACTGCTATGGCTAATCTGGTTGTGCCCCGTGCTGGGGGAAACTCTGAGAATGTGAGGCGCGAGGAGCCTCCGAACAGGTCGGGGGATGACATCCCCACTTTTGATGATGAAATAACTGAATATGCGGCAGGAAGAATGATTGGGTCTCAGGCAGAATTATAGAAGCTCTGGGATCAGGTAGAATCTGTTACCCACAAGATGAGGGGTAAACATTAAGACTTACTAGACTATGAGGTGATGGCCTTTGAAGAACAGCTGCCGGCTCAGATCAAGATGTCTGATATGGCCAAGTTCAACGGGAATGGAGATCCGAGGGTCCATCTCCGATAGTATGTTTTTAGTGGGTCTGTCACAGCGCCAAGTTCAGAAGATGTTTGGGATGTCACTTGAGGGGGCACCCGTAGTGTGGTACCATAGCCTTGAAAGAAAGGTTAAAGAAGATTGGAGGGAACTGGCAGACGCCTTTCTGAAACAGTATGTTACAGACTTGGAGATTGACTTGTCGCTTCGTGACTTGGAGAATACCAAGCAGAAACCGGAGGAAAGTTTCAAAGATTATGTGGATCGCTGGAGGAGCCAGCTTCTAAAGATGCAGACTCGGCCTTCAGAGAAGGACCAGATCAAAATGATCATTAAGGGCACCAAGCCGTCTATTTATGGTAAGCTGAGGTGGATGACTTCGATGATTACTGATTTTTGACAGTTGAGGGAAACTGTCATGGAGGAAGAAGCTGAGAAAAGAAAGTTTTATGGCCATAATAGAAGGACTTTTGGGGGGCCTTCTGAGACCAAGCCCGCTACTGCCGAGGTCGCTACCGTCAGGAACATGTGATTCTCCAATCTTGGTAGACCTTTGTCATAGGTATTTGAAAAGCTGAAAATACAAGGACTTCTAAAACCTTTGGAACCTAAGCCATTTCCGAACCCTATGCCACCGTACCTCAACCTAAACCTGTACTGTTACTTCCATCAAGAAAAAGGCCATGACACCGACAACTGTACCCGCCTTAGGCATGAGATCCAAAACCTCATTGACTCCTATAAAATACCCGATCCGGAAAGCGAACAACCCAACACAGACATGAACCCTCTACCTAACTACCACTCCGTTCCACCACCCACCTACATGATCAACTCTGGCCTACCTGAAATTTTTTTCCTCCAAGTTCTCAACCACCCAGCTTCTTACATGGGGATATGAGATGGCAGTAGTGAAGAACCATAGGCTGAGGAAGAAGACAATGTCGCAGACAATGATGATGATTTCCTGGTTTATTTGATTACAATCCTGTATTTTTTTTATAATAAAGACATTGATTTTGCCTACTTGTTCGAGTTTTCTCTTCAATAGTTAAAGCATTAGTCCGTTGATGAAATTTTTTTCTTTAGGGTGAAACCTTAGAAACGATAAGTGCGAGATGTGCTCTCATCCGATATTTTGAGTGGTTGATCTCGGCCAAGACTCCCGGGCACTTAATTACAGGATCTTAGCAGTAGAAGCCTGAGTAATCGACAAGATGACTAGTTGAAGAGATGACAGATCAGTGAATGACAGTTTGCCTAGATGTCCATCATGGTTTACTTATGTTACGATATGTGATATGGTTGGAAATAAAGAAAAAGTCTCAGCAATGAGAAGAAAAAGAAAAATAGACCGCATATAACCGATAAGCGTGAAGCTACCTATGGGCGAGTATTAGGACCACCATTAGGAGAAATGCTACATTAAAGGGTAGGTGTGTCAAAAAAAAAAGGTTCAAAGTGAAAAGAAAGAGACAAGAGAAAAAAGAAGAAGACCATATCATGTTGAGTACGAGGAAATAATTACAGAGCATGATCAAGACATCTAGGTTGGTTTGACCCGCTGATCCAATTCTCCGAGACAAAATCATCGATTTGACTTACTTAAGGATTAAGCTGCGAAATAACCCACACATACACATATTAGGAGTCTAGTTCAGATCACTCATTCAGACGATCGGATCTGAGTGTATTAAGTACTTCCAAGGTTCTCTCGTTTCGACGCGAAGCATTCGTTGAGGACAAAAATATGTTTAGCTGTCAGGATTATCTCGTGAGAGGCAATACAGCATGTTGATATCAGTATCAGTATCAGTTTTAGGATGAGTCCCATGGTTGAGGCCCACATAAGCATCATCATCAGTTTTGGGGATGAGTCCCAAGGTCGCGGCCCACATCACCAGTAGTTTTGGAACGTCACATCACATGATCTAGTTTGACCTAGTGTAAGAAGAGAAGAACAGAAAGCTAAGCCAAGACTGGGGGCGACCAGTTTACCACCTCGCGAATCAGGGACATAACGAGATATTGAGTCACGGAATCAAAAGAATACTGAGCAATCACCAAAGAGAATTGACATAAATAAATTATAAGCAGGCCCAGGGGGGCGACCAAAAACAGTTACATGCGAAGGACACCAAAGAGCACAAGGAAGACCTAACCCATCGGAATAGGAAACACATCCATGCATACATGCATACACGTCACATGCACGTAATTTTTGTCTTGTTGTTGTTTACAGGTTTTGAAGAAAAAGAAAAAGAAAAAGAAAAAGACACCAAAGACAAGCAGTTTCGGGAACAAAGCCCACAATCAACAAATCATGGAACAAAGCCCACATTCAGAAGAATTCAGGAACAAAGCCCACTTTCAAAACAGCTCGGGAATAAAGCCCAGGGGAATAAAGCCCTATCTTTACACGGTTCGGGAACAAAGCCTAGAGGAATAAAGCCCACTTTCAACTTAGCTCGGGAATAAAGCCCTATCTTTGCAAAGTTCGGGAACAAAGCCCAGAGCAATAAAGCCCAGGGGAATAAAGCCCTATCTTTACACAGTTCGGGAACAAAGCCCAGTGGAATAAAGCCCTATCTTTGCACAGTTCGGGAACAAAACACATAGGAATAAAGCCCAGGGGAATAAAGCCTTATCTTTACACAGTTCGGGAACAAAGCCCAGAGGAATAAAGCCCTATCTTTGCACAGTTCGGGAACAAAGCCCAGAGGAATAAAGCCCAGGGGAATAAAGCCCTATCTTTGCACAGTTCGGGAACAAAGCCCAGAGGAATAAAGCCCAGGGGAATAAAGCTCTATCCTTACACAGTTCGGGAACAAAGCCCAGGGGAATAAAGCCCTATCTTTGCACAGTTCGGGAACAAAGCAGAGAGGAATAAAGCCCAGGGGAATAAAGCCCTATCTTTACACAGTTCGGGAACAAAGCCTAGGGAAATAAAACCCTATCTTTGCACAGTTCGGGACAAAGCCCAGAGGAATAAAGCCTAGGGGAATAAAGCCCTATCTTTGCACAGTTCAGGAACAAAGCCCAGAGGAATAAAGCCCAGGGGAATAAAGCCCTATCTTTACACAGTTCGGGAACAAAGCCTAGAGGAATAAAGCCCACTTTCAAAACAGCTCGGAAATAAAGCCAAGGGGAATAAAGCCCTATCTTTACACAGTTCTGGAATAAAGCCTAGAGGAATAAAGCCCACTTTCAACACAGCTCGGGAATAAAGCCCAGGGGAATAAAGCCCTATCTGAACACAGTTCAGGAACAAAGCCTAGGGGAATAAAGCCCACTTTCAAAACAGTTCGGGAATAAAGCCCAGGGGAATAAAGCCCTATCATTGCACAGTTCGGGAACAAAGCCCAGAGGAATAAAGCCCAAGGGAATAAAGCCCTATCTTTACACAGTTCGGGACCAAAGCCCAGAGGAATAAAGCCCACTTTCAACACAGTTCAGGAACAAAGCCTAGAGGAATAAAGCCCACTTTCAAAACAGCTTGGGAATAAAGCCAAGGGGAATAAAGCCCTCTCTCAACGCAGTTCGGGAACAAAACCAATATTCAATATTATTTGGGAACAAAGCCCAAAGGTCAAAGCATCTCAGGATAACAAGTAACTTAAGCAACAGCTGGCGAGCCAGGTGAGTAAAAATGCATTCATAACTTTGATAGGATTGTCATTGTCACACACTGCACAAGTCTCATCAAAGTGGGGGCGACTATAGGCACTGCATTTTTGCATGTAAGTCCCGATGATGAGTCTCATTTAGAGGCACTACCTTTTAAGTCACGAAAGTCACGGGAAACAGACGTCGGAAGGGAAAGGTAAGAAATTGTCATTTTTGTTGGATTTAGTGGGCTTGTTTAGCTCTAGGTTCGCTTGTTGGACTTCCGTTTTAAAACATCATTGACCCAAAACCCCCGCAAAACCACTTAGCCTTGACCCAAAACCCCTCGCAAGCCCACACACCACCAAGCCCACCACAAAAGCCAACTGCACACCCACACCAAGCCCACACACGCCCAAGCCTAATAAAACACATCCAAAAATAACAAATCACATATTTAACACATGGTGAAATCTAAAAAAAATCACATACCTAATTAAAACAAATCAAATAAATTCAAATATATTATCTTCCTAAACAAGCCAAATCACCTCCCTAATTTAAGAAGATTTTTCCTTGTGAAATACTAATTAAAAGATATCCCTTTAATTACACAAATCCCCTTCCTATTCAAACAAGGGTAGCCCCCATCCCTTTGCCTATAAAAAGAAGCTTCACCGAAACATAAAAGCCCTAGCTCATTCTTACAAAAAAAATACAAAGAAATTAAACCTAGTTGAGACTCACAAAAAATAAAACAAACGAAAAGAATACACACCAAAGCTTCACGCTTGCTTGCCCTCACGTACACTGCCATCACGCCCTCGGCTTCACACCTCACAAGCCTGACCTTCAACACGTCACTTCCACTCACACATAACCCAGCAAACCATCACGCCACCTGTACAAGCCAACTCTCTCACCACATACCCCTCAGCCAACCTTCACGACGCACCTGCAATCTTCACCTATAACAACCTCTTTTAACTCAGCCTTCAACCATACGTATAAAGTCCCTTCAATGCCATCACCCCCTGACCACGTAACAAGCTCCCTTCAAACATCCAGAAAACTGCCGCCAAAATAACCCCACAAACTGCCGCAAAACATCACTGAAAATAGTCCAGAAATTCGCCTAAAACTACACCAAAACAACAACCCTAATCCTCTTAGAAACCGCAAAAGTAGTCCCTTAATACAGCAAAAATAGTGTCTAAAAAATAGTAGCAAAACAGTAGCAACAAAGTAAAAACAGCAGCCCAAACAGCGAAACAATGAGGAAAGAACGTGAACCAGTGAACCAGAAGAGTTACGGAGTGTTAGCCCTTCCGACGGCCTTGTGACGCACTTCCAAGAGTCGACATAAAAAGGTTAGACCTGACGGTACCTTTCTTATTTATTCTCATTCATCTTTTAATTATTTATTGAATTTCCTTCGCATGAGAGTCGTTGGTTAATGTGTGTTGTGGCCATTGGATGAATGGAAAATGTGTCGTCTCTTATGGTATATTTGATGGAAACCTAGACGTAAATTTCGTAGCCGAATCCGAATGGACGGTAGTGTGGTCTGTACTTGGGAAACAACTTCATGTACCACTTAAGCAAACGGCACATCTTTCACTTTATTTTATCTTGTTTGTTTATTATTCGCTTTTCATTTCCGCCTTTTACTTTCCGCACGTTACTTGCTTGTGTATTAATGATATGGTGCACATGGGCTTAGTATGTTGGTCTAAAGGTTCTCTATTTGAGGGAAGAAAAGTCTTAAAGGCTACCTTTACGACAATACTTTGCCGCGCCGGACGAAGTGTGTTTGGTTGAATGTGAGATATGTTCAATCGAGTATACGAAGTCCTATATTGTTGTCTTTATTTTATATGTATTGTAATTTAATGCGCATGGGCTTAGTGTGTTGGTCTAAATGTTCTCTATTTGAGGGAAGAAAATTCCAAAAGGCTACGTTTATGACAATACTTTGCCGCCCCGGACGAAGTATGTTTGGTTGAATGTGAGATATGTTCAATCGAGTATACGAAGTCCTATATTATTTCCTTTATTTTATATGAATTATAATGTAATGCGCATGGGCTTAGTATGTTGGTCTAAAGGTTCTCTATTTGAGGGAAGAAATGTCCAAAAGGCTACCCTTTCAAAAATACTTTGTCACGCCGGATGAACTGTGTTCGATTGAATGTGAGATATGTTTAATCGAGTATACGAAGTCCTATATTGTTGTCTTTACTTTCTATGCATTGTGATGTAATGCGCATGGGCTTAGTATATTGGTCTAAAGGATCTCTATTTCAGGGAAGAAAAGTCAAAAAGGCTACCTTTACGACAATATTTTGCCGCCCCTTTTATTATTTCGTTATTTGCTTTTTGTATGTCATCTCCTTGCATAATCATGCATCATATTGCAATGCGCATGGGCAAATCAAATTGGATTAAAGGTCCTCCACTCCGAGAGATGAAAAGCCTAAGGGCTACCTTTGCCACGATGTTTTGCCGCACCAGACAAAGTACGTTCGATTGAACGTGAGATACGTTTAATCGGACATTTGAAGTCCTATATAGATGTGGGCATATATTGCATCTCTTTTCTTTCACCTTTATTGTCTATCTTCTTTTGCATCGCATCATGGCACGTTTATTTTAATGTATAATTGCCTCTTTAGTTATCTCTTTACATTATGCACTTAATTGCCTCTCTTTAATATGCATGCTTGTACAATTATTGTTTATTTGTGTCTCTGTGTTTATCAATATGATGTGTTTATGAAATTATATGTCTGCCGTTATTCCAGTTTACTTTTACGCATGCGAACTTAGATATAGGTTATATACAGACCTAGATATAGGCTTTATTTTCATATATGTGAACTTAAAAGTATAATACTCTTGGAAATATATATTGCATAGATCCGATTAAATTATTGCACAAATCATTTCATTACAAGTGGCATAAGTAAGGGACCGTTCCAAACATAACGGTTTGAGGTTTTCCCTTACGAGAGGCGAGTGTGGCCTTAAATCATTTTTCCAGTTCACACCAGGTGGCGACTCCATTTTTATTTCTCCGGTGTAGTCCCCCGTGGGCTACTCCGTACTCCCAATGGGGCCGCAAGCCTAGAACAACGTCGCCGATTTCTATGTCCTACACATGCGTGACTGGACGAGGGGAAAGCTGTGAGCTCGCATGTTCCTCACATGATCCATTTGATCGATCAATTGAGGCAATATAATCTCCATTTGAATGAATTTCTCGGAAGAAGTGTCATTCTTGGTTCGTTCCCCGCTTCATATCGCCAATTCGTGATGTACTTCAACATGATTGGGATTATCTGTACCTACCATGAGCTGCATATGATGCTGATCACGGCGGAAGAGGACCTAAGGAAGGGAGTACTGACTCGCCCTCCGAAACCTACTTCACTTTCTGCTTCTTCCCAGACCTGGTCAAAGGGAAAGAAGATGAAAGCGAAGAAGAAGAAGGGTTTTGGTTCTCAACCTCATGCAAAGATAGAAAAGCCCAAGAGGGCTTCCGAAGACAAATGCCATCACTGTAGTAAAGTCGGGCACTGGAAAATGAACTGTCATGATTACATCGCCCAGATAAGGAGAGAGAGCATCTACATCAGGTAGGTTTATTCTTTCAGTTATTGATATCTCACTAACTTGTGAAGCTGTAACATCCAGCTGGATTTTAGATTCTTCTTGTCCTGTTCACATTTTTAATTCGTTGCAGGTGCTGAAGGAAAGTAAGAAACTGATGCCTAGAAAGATGCAGTTGCGCTTTGGGAGAGGAGACTCTCTGGATGCAGTTGCAGTGGTTGTATGCGAGATCCCTTTGCCAAATGGGAAATTTTTTGTTGTATAACTGCTACCTGGTACCAGGATGTGTAGCTAATAGTATATCTCTTTTTGTATTAGATACAGAAGGTTATCGTATTAATATTAAGAACTGTTCTTTGTATTTATATGATAAACGTAATATTCAGATCTTTTTTTGTCCAAATGATCATGGTCATTACAAATTACATACTTCAAAAGAAATTTTGAATACTGGAGTTAATAAACGTAGTTTTCCTGTTGTTAATAATACTGAACTTTGGCATATACGGCTAGGTCATGTAGGAGTTAAACGCCTTACCCAATGGGTTAGGAAAGGTTTGATACCAGATCACACCATTGAATCCTATCCAACATGTGAATCGTGTATTCAGGGTAAAATGACCAAAGCCCAATTTTCTGGTGTTGGACACCGCGCCACTAACTTATTGGAACTCGTACATTTTGATTGTTGGACAATTATGACCCATAGCATCACTATTTGTACAGAACATGGCGTTGTTGTACAAATTAACTATGTGACAAAGGAAATTGCTCTTTTATTATTTTGTAATTGGATTACCTGGATATATAAATGATAAAAGTCCATATGATTAGTACCGAATTAATAAGATATGAGACAATGTTAATCCACTAAGGTTTAATCATTAAATATCCCTAGTTGTAGTATTATCGAGACTGGACATCGATAATGCGGAACAAGCTAGTATTACACTTGTGCGTGTTATGGAAGCGTAACGGCATAGTTCTCATATATTTGGGTATTGGATACTCATGCAAGTGTAATAGGAGGTTCTGTTTACCGATGGTACGGAAACAACTTTACTCTGGATAGACCCCTCGGAATCCCATTGGTAGTGTGACTATGTGTCTATGGTAATTCGAATCAGGGTAGATGTATTTGGTCTTAACCTGAGACTTGCATCGCTAATACTTACGACAATCAATATACTTAGGTTTTGGTCATCCGTGGGGCTTTAACAGGTTCTGTGTACGCCTCTTCTGGGTATACTGAGAATCGTAGTGTATTGGATATGATGTCAAGATGGAAGTATCACTTCAGTCATATGGAGATGATGATCACGCATGATACGGAACTGGTACTCTTGTATGCTGCAGCTATCGGGATAATATGACAAGGTCATAATTATCCGATTATAGAGACTAGTTACCAGTGATCCGATATATGATTCGTACGGGGCAGACACAATTCCAGTCCCAGGCCTAGCATGTGACATTCTGATACTGGATCGTAATACGCAATACTACGTATGTTACGTCTGACAAAGATCTTATATTCCGTAGAAGAATATTTCTGGAGAATTGGGTAGGCACGGTGCTTTGCTAGAAGCCAACCATGTCTTGTAAATCGGTAAGAACGTGGTACCGGGTACGCACGTATTCGGATAGTCCGATGACCGTATTTACTGCCAACATATCTAAGGATCTATTGGGTCGCTTCCCGAAGATTCACCGATGAGATTTGACTCGACAAGAATTAATCTAGGATTAATTATGAGAGAGAAAATTAATCTGGGATTAATTACGACAAGAATTAATCTAGGATCAATTAACAGAGAAAGAATTAATCCGGGATTAATTGTGTCGAGAATTTATCTGGGATTAAATTCATCGAGATGAGAGAATGCGATTAATTTAGAATTAATCGGTAAATTAAATTTAATAGTGAAATTAGATTTTACTATTTAATTTATTTAATTGGGCTAAAATAATATATTAGATATATTAAATGAAATTAGATTTCAAAGCGGAATTAAAGTTAGATTTTAATTCAAGCGAACAAATTATTTTAGAATTAATTCGTAAGCGACTTCCGTAATAATTTCACAAGGCATTATTATTTAATTAAATTAGCTTTAATTACGTCGCAACGGAAAGTTTGTTTAGTCGGATTAAACGTAACCGGGCCCAAAGTGTGTTGTCTAATCCCACTTGAATTTTGAATTTAATTGGGTGGGACCCACCACTCACATCACTTGTTAAAGGTGATGGTGGTAGTTGGCATAAAGTAAATGGTTTTTTACAAAATCATTTTCCTTTAACCAACATGGTTTTTGAAACCATATATAACACACACTTGTTTTGGAAACTATAACTATTCATTCTCTCCCATTGCCGAACATTCCCCTTCTTGTTCTTGATTTTTTTGTTTCAAAAATTCAAGCTTGCTAGCACATTTAGAGTTAAAAGATGGTGATAGGGAAACTCACCTGAGAGTATGGAACTCGATTTCAAGCTCCGAAGCTTTCAACACTTCCAACAAAGAAGGAATTTTTGAAATCTCCTCAACCAATCAATGTGAGTATTCCACAACTCTCTTGATAATTCACACACGAATCACTCTTAGACGATCTTGGAATGTTCTAGGAACACTTACATTGGTATCAGAACGATCTAAGTTTGATTTGGAATTCTATGGTTCATAGACTTTATTTTGGGGATTTTGTGATTTGAGCATGATATCTTCAAATTGAATGTTTGTTTATGCTTAGATTATGATAACTTAGAGTTATGCATGATTAATTTTGAGAAAAATTGATTAGATTAATTTTCCCCAAATTTTGGTCATGGCCGAAAGTTATGGACCTAGAAGCTCATGGTGATTTTTTTTTTTAGACCATTGGATGTGTTTAAATGCATGAATATATTGATTTGTGATTTAATTGGATTGAAATCAAAATTGGTTATAAAAATACCGTGAATGCCGTGAGTTTTGAAGCATGTTTTAGATTGATTTTGCTTCAATTTGTGTTGGGCATGAATTGGAAATGTAGAGCATGCTTAATTGAATTAATTAGTATTTTGGAAGCATTATATTAATTAATTAGTTATGGTAATTACACTTGAATTGAATTAATTTGTAATTTGGAATAATAAGTTAATTTAATTTATTGTATTTGGGCTTAATGGGCTTGGTTGGGCCAAGTTTGGTTTAGGATAATTGGTTGTATCCAATTTGGCCTAAAACCATTTCCATAAAGTCCAAATATGATAATTGGGCCTTTAAAAATTTTAATTGGGTCTAATGGGCCTAAATTGATTTTTGGCATATGGTGATTCCTAATTGGGCCTTGGCATCTTGGGTTTGACCCATAATTGCCAAAGCCAATGCCTTAAAAATTAATTGAAAGACCATTGGACTTTAATTGAATAGTATTGGATACTAATTGGGCCTTTGAGACCCGTTAAGATTGGATTTGGATTCCAAGTCTAAAAGGCACTATTGAAAGTGTAATTATTTAATTTAGAATTAAATATGAATTAGTATTGAAAATAATTTAAATTGGATTTAAAATTATAGTTCGATATAATTCAAGAATACGTACTTTGAGTGTTTATTCTTAAACGAGTTGGACTCGCGCAAATCAAATCGTTGTTTAAACATTGGATGGTCACTAATCAAAGATGAATTAATTAGATTATATTGATTGATAACATGCTTTGTGTGAATACTTGGATGTATGTATGAATAATGTATATCGGATGGATATTAGAAGGGTGAGGGCAATTTTGGAAATTGTTGTAATAAATTTAGAATTTATTAAATTGGACATGCGTGTCCAGCCTATTACCAATTTTCTTATTGTATTTCTCTTCTCACATATTCCCCTCACTGTAAATGAGGTTTCTTTAGAAGTATTATGTAATTGGGTAGAAGTATGAATAGTGCTAGCGGGAGAGAGGAAAGGAGAGATTTGTTATAGGAACAAAATTTTTTATATATCCATCCGAATATCATTATTATTTTATTCGCGCCTTATTATGCTTTTAGAATGCATGCTTAAGGGTGTATGATGAGAGTTAATTAAAGATAATAAATTGGTTGCCAACACGCGACAAAAACCCTCATTTTATATTAAGCATTTTTCCTTCCATTGAGTGGTTCTCTCTCAAGATCCAAGATTGGCATTGGTTTGTTGGCCAAAGTCAAGACCTTTGTCAATCGCGGATGTGTTTGAATCATGAAGGCTTTGTTTCATATCGTACGTCTAGGGCAAGTTGTGATTTTTTTGCCAAAGTTAAGGTCACTTCTTGTTCATCGGCCTCGATTATGAAGCTTTCCCACTGTCAATGGGTCACGCTTAACTAGATTCATTAAGCTTATTGAGCCAAAGCCAAGGCTTAGTTGATTTAGAGGAAAAAGGTTAGGCAATATATTGGATATATTGGCATATATTGGATATATGTTTCGGACTTGGATATCCACCTACTGGATCTAGGAATTGGATGGGATCCAATTGATCTTAGAGATCTACCTAGTTAAGTTTCATACAATTTGTTGGCCAAAGTCAAGGTTGTGTGTTATTTAACGGGATCCTAGCCCACTAGGAAACTAGGCTTCCCGAGTACTCCACAGAGGGTTAGAGGCTCGCCGAAAAATAGTGGGAGGCAAGTATTAAATTTGCAATTTCGTTTAGATACTTGCCAATAAGCGCTCATTTCATTTTTCGTCATTAAAAATTTATATATATTAGTTGGACTAATATTCAATTGTTGTTTTAATTAAACAGTTGGACTGTATTCAAACTACTTCATTTATAGTTGATTATATAATTGGATTATAGTAATCAATATATTTGATTTAAACCAATCAAATAGTAGTTGATTATATAGTTAGATTATAGAAATCATTATATTCGATTGTACCCGAAATCGTTATTGGATAGTTGACTATTGAAATCAAGATAACTGAAAGATTACGTTTTTTAAAATAATTGATTGAGTGATATTTATATCAGTATTTCCCACTCATTTAACTTAATATTTTGTATAGTTTCTTGAGTTTTATGAACGTTTTGATGTGTTTTATTGTTATCTTGCAGATAAATAAAGTTTGGACAGCACTGGAGGCAATTTGGGGCAAAACCGGACAAAAATACGTCAACAGGGATATTTTCGTCTTTTGCGCGTCGCGCCGCCCAGACCTTCCGCGTCGCGATGCCCAGCGTGAGCCGAATCTGCTAACATGCGCCTGGTCAACGGTCAACAATTTGAGAAGTTTTGACTTTGCTAAAATGCGCCGTGCCATGTGTCACCATCACATCCCATCTGCTAACATGCGTCGTGCCACGTGTCATCATCATATGCTGCCGACACTCAGACTTGACACGTGTCACCTCGTCATCAGCCACATCATCGATCAACAAGTCAACCTTGCCACGCGTCGTGCCACATCATCAGCCACGTCAGCAGGTCAACCGAGTCAACGTGCCACAAGCCTCAGCCAATCACAACATGACACGTGTCGCCACGTGTCGAAATCCCTATGTGCCGACAATTGCAACACGCGTCTTCGCCACGTCATCGCCACGTCATTAATGACGTCATCACAATAATTGAGAATTAGCCGCCTTGACACGTGTCGCGTGTACAGTCAGCCGCCTTGCTACGTGTCGCCTTCTCATTGTGCCACGTCGACAAATCCAGCGTCGGACGCTGAACTGCTTGGCGTCGCGACGCGCGAACAGTGCGCGAACAGTGAAAAATTTTACTATAAATAGAGCGCGAATTTTCAGTTTTTTAGAACACCATTCCCTCTCTCTTTTTGATGTAAATAGGGAATTCTTCTCTCTCTAAGTTTCGTTTTTATTTTTTAGTTTTTACTTTTGTATAATTTTAATTACTTTTGTAATAATAGTAATCTACTTTCTTATTTTACGTTTTTACTATTCACTATGCGGAGGTAACTTCCCTATGCTAGGTTGAAAGGTAATTATTTTATTATTGCTATTTAGATTAATCTCCCTTAAAATATATATTACTATTTAAAATTCTGATTAATAAAGGATACCGCTATATTGGTCGGTTGGCCATTCAATTTAATCTGGTTTAAACCTGACTAATCGGAAACCGCTATATTGGTCGGTTGGTAATTTATTTTCTGTTGGTTTGAACCTGATTATCAAAGAAACCGCTATATTGGTCGGTTGGTAAATTTATTTTGGTACCAGCCTTGGGCTGATTGGGACAAATATACCAACCTAATAAGCTGGTTGGACTTTATTTGACGTAATCAGGATAACCGCCATTTGGTCGGTTGGTAAATATTATCCACAAAATTATATATTAATTTTATGGGAGATATCTAAATTAGTATGTAGTAAAAAGTAATATCGCTTTTGCCTTAGCATTTTATTTATTGGTAATTGACTTTCAGCATTTTACTTATCGCAATTACTTTTCACTGCGCAATTACTTTTCAACCATTTTTCATTTTGTCTTTAAAGTTTTGACTAGACCCTAGCTGTAGGGGTTGGTGCTCAGAGCGCCAATTCCCGTTGTATTTTGTTAAATACTTCTGTAAAACATTATTATTATTAATAATATATGCAGTTTCTATAATATAATCTAATCTTTTATATGGTAAAGACGTAATGACCTTAGAATGATTAGTCATGGTACAGTTGCAAAAGCGTCGCAACGGACATTGAGTCGTATCATGACGTTGTCATTCTCAGACAGTTCCTGGTCAAGGTTTACACTACTTGGTCAGTATAGTAAACCCGTTGAGACCGGTACATGTCGTATACTGGAATATATGATTCCAATGGTTTCTCAATGAACCATTAGTCTTGGAGACTAGTATAGACGTGTAGGTGTTTATAGCGGATAAACACTGAACGACTCACCGAAGATTCTTAATGGATGGTACACCAGCGTCAATAAGAATCTTCTTGGGTTGAGTAGCACTTGTGATTCTTAGACTTGAGATGCCATTGTGGGCACATGAGACATCTTCTACACTTAGACGGCAGTCACGTCACCGATCTATTTAGATCAGACCTCCGCCTGTTCGTTGGGTGTAGATAGATCCTCAGGGTGTCCTATGTGTATCAAGATAGGATCCGTCAGTTCTGTGTACCAGAGCATAGGTAGTCCATATGATTAGCAATCAGATAAAACCATGGGCCCGTGGTAAGTTTAGAAGCTAGTTCTAAACATTCTTTTTGAGATTGCTAATAGAATAGTCGACTGGATAGTCCCGATAGAGATTTGACGTTTACATCTATATCTCTGGGATTTATCCGGATACCTGTGACGGAGGAATTATACATTTGCGATGACCTCGACCTGTATGGTTCAGCGAGATTATCCGTGATCGTCATAATCTACGGGTGGATAGATTATGGACATGAAATTTGATTTCGTGACGGATATACCTGAACCTAGAGAGTCTCAATAATGAAACATACTCGTAGAGCACTAGAGCAACATAAATAAAATATTGATTATTTATAAAGTCGTTTAATGGTTAAACGCAAGATACATGCTAAAGAGACTAGATAGTCATTTACTTATTATTGTGTATTTACATTTAATACTTGATTAATTTAAATACACATTAATTAATAGTCAAAATGAGTTATTTGACTTTTTTCCTAAATGAATATATGTTTTTAATATTTAATGTAAATATTATACATATATTTAATATATTTGTATTTGATTAATTAATTAATTATTTAATTGTTAAATGATTAATTAATTAAAATATAAATATTTTACTTAGGATATATTAAGTAAATGACTTTAGTTGCCATATGTGACTTAAATAAATATCTAATAAAGGTGATTTAGATATTTATGCAAGTTGAATAAAGATAATGCAAATGAAATTGAAATTGCAATTTGTTGAATTTGGTATCCAAATTTCGGCCAAGGTGTAAATGTTACACATATAAATTGTTTTTTCATTTTTCATTTCACTAACCTAATACACATTTCACAAAAGAAAACTCCATTGAAGAAAGCTTGAAGAACTTTGAGAAAGAAAGAAAAATCCAAGAAAGCTTGATTTTAGTAAGTTTTCTCAACTTACTATTAGTAGGGAAATTGTTCCTTAGGATCTAGGCTTTCATATTTGATATCCTTAAGGTTATTTCTTTCTTTGTTCTTTGTGGTTTTTGTTGATGGAAAACTTTGGTGAAATTTAAAGCATGTATGATGAAGAAAGGATATGACTATTGTAGTTATATGTAATCTTTTAAGGTTTATGAAACCATGTTGCTATTCTAGAGTTGTTGACCCACTCTTAAATGACCTAGATTTGATCTTGAGTTGTTTCATTGTGTTGAGACTTGAATTGGATGAAAGATTGATGATTGAAGTAATTGATTTAATGTATTAAGTCCAATTTGTCCAATTTGTTGAAATTGAAAAATTAGGGTTTATAACCAATTCCGAATTTGGGGCTTTTGATATATGTTGAGCATTTGGGTGTGTATATGATGCATGCAAAGTTTCATGTTGATTGGATTTCATTTAGATGAGTTTTGAGACATGAAATGACCAAATGGTCATTAAGCCCCCAAATGAGGCTCTCGGCATTTGGATGAAATTTGGGGATTTTGTGTCTTTTGGTGTTTTGATGTTTTGAACATGCTAAGTTCATCTTAGAAATGATTTAGAATCATTCAAAATTGATTGGATCAATTTCGGACTAAAATGGACAAAATACCATATAAGGGTAATTTGGTAATTTCACTTGAATTTGATTCATTGAAATTTTATTTCATTATTTGATTATTGGGTAATTAAATAAATATGTTTATTTATTTATCCGAGAAAAAGTTTTGAAATCTGAAAATCGGATTTTCACCGCTTCCGCTGCGTTACCGGATTCACCCCTAAATAACCCCTTCAAAATGGTATCAGAGCAAGTCTGATTCTAGGCCACTTAAAATGATTAGCCATCATTGAATCAATGTTTAATCATGTTTTCTTGATTTATGCATGCTTATTAGGAACTAATTTGATTAGATTTAGGGTGTATGACACTTAGCGGAAAATCCCTAATAATAAGGTTTTAATGTAATTTGTATTTGATGCATGTTATATGGTCCGTCTTGTCAATACGGTTTATGAATATCTCTTTGTGACTACATCCGAGACCGTGCCTCTGCTGTGAGGGTGTAGCCGATAAAGATTTATTTATACCGGATGTATATCTGATACTAGATAAATTCAAGTAAAAGCGGAATTCTGAACGTGCCCTAGCTGTCAGGATTACGTAAGTAACTTGAGTTTATCATTGACGAGTATTACCTTGGTACGTCTCCTTGTGGGCCTGCCTTCGCAGCGACAACGAGAAACGGCCAGGACCGGATACTTAGGAGTCACTTTTGAGTGATTGACAAATGAGTTGTCTACCTGATGAATATACGTAGGCGAGACCGTGCCTCTGCTGTGAGCTGAAATATATTCACGGGATCCACCTTTCACTATTTATTTTAATTTAATTATTAAATATTTGTATTCTGTTTTGGGATTACAGTATTGCATGATTTAGTGGGAGGGGCATATTAGATTAAAAATCCATGATCTAGTTTATGCTTTTGATATTATATGAAACTGCTTATTTCTGCTAACCGTTTTTCGTGATCTATATGATAGATTTGCGATGGCGGGTCAATCCACAAACCAGTTTGCGCGTATGTTAGATGCGAACAAACTAAAAGGCGCTGAGAACTTTACAGACTGGGAATTGGATTTGAGGATTGTCCTCGATTCCGAAAAGTTGGGTTATGTTCTTGAGGGTCCTTTACCCCTTGCAGTGGGTGAGGATGCTTCGGAGGAGGAACGCCAAGTTTTTGAAGCTTGGAAGAATGATGATTTAAGGGTTAAATCATACATCCTTAGTTCGCTCTCTCCGAAACTCAAGCAACAATACTATGGAACATCAGATTCCTATAGTATGATACGCGATTAAGACAATCGTTCGAGAACCAGGAACAGGTTATTGTTCACAAGGTGCGCCATGGAACTGTTCCATGCGCGTCTGGATGAGGGGCAAAGTGTTAGCCCACATGTTCTTCAAATGATCGATTTGATCGATCAATTGAGGCAACATAATCTCATCCTGAATGACATTCTCGGTAGGAGTGTCATTCTTGGTTCTCTGCCAGCTTCATTCCGCCAGTTTGTGATGTACTTCAACATGCACGGGACAGTCTGCACCTACCAGGAGCTACATAGGATGTTGCTCACGGCAGAAGAGGATCTGAAGAAGGGAGTACCGACTCGCCCCCTAGATCTACTTCTCTCTCTTCTCTCTCTCTTCTTCCCAAGGAATGTCCAAGGGAAAGAAGAAGAAAGGGAAGAAGAAGAAGACCTTCGGTCCTCCACAGCAGGCGAAGATAGCCAAGCCCAAAAGGGCTTCTGAAGACAAATGCCACCACTGCGGCAAGTTGGGCACTGGAAAAGGAACTGTCCTGATTACATTGCCCAAGTGAGGAGAGACAGAGCTTCTACATCAGGTACTTTTATTTTTCCAGTTATTGATTTATCTTTGGCTTGTGAAGCCGTTACATCCAGCTGGATTTTAGATTCTGCTTGTCCCATTCACATTTGCAATTCGTTGCAGGTGCTGAAGGAAAGTAGGAGGCTGAAGCCAGGAGAGATGCAGTTGCGGTTCGGGAGTGGAGACTCTTTGGATGCAGTTGCAGTGGGAGTATGCGAGATCTCATTGCCGAATGGGACACTTTTGTTATATGACTGTCATTTTGTACCAGGATGTGTCGCTAATATTATATCACTTTTTGTATTAGATACAGAAGGCTTTTGTATTAATATTAAGAATAGTTCTTTGTATTTATATGATAAAATAATATTCAGATCCTTAGTTGTCCAAACCAGCATGGTCATTATACACATTGCAAACTTCAAAAGATATATTAAATACTGGAGTTAATAAACGTAGTTTACCTGTAATTAATAATACTGAACTTTGGCATATGAGACTTGGTCACATTGGCGTTAAACGCCTTACCCAATTGGTTAGGAATGGTTTGATATCAGATCTTACCATTGAGTCCTATCCAACTTGTGAATCCTGTATTCAGGGTAAGATGACCAAAGCCCCATTTTCTGGTGTTGGACACCGCGCCACAAACTTACTGGAACTCGTACATTCTGATGTATGTGGTCCACTAAGTCAAACTGCTCACAGTGGTTATTCGTACTTCGTTACCTTTACCGATGATTTGTCACGGTACGGTTATGTGTATTTGATGCGACATAAATCGGAAACCTTTGAAAAGTTCAAAGAGTTCCGAAATGAAGTAGAAAAACAAACTGGTAAATATATTAAATGCCTTCGATCAGATCGAGGCGGCGAATATATGAGTGGTGAGTTCATGGATTATATGAAGGAGAATGGGATTCTCGCTCAATATACTCCTCCAGGTACACCACAGCACAATGGTGTATCTGAAAGGAGAAATCGGACTTTATTGGATATGGTCCGATCGATGTTGAGTTTCACAGATTTGCCCTATTACTTATGGGGTTACTGTCTCTTAACAGCCGCACATCTTTTGAATAAGATTCCTTCAAAGGCTGTTCCTACGACACCGTATCAGATATGGTTCGGTAGGAGACCGAATCTTAATTATATTAAGGTTTGGGGTTGTCCTGCCTATGTCAGGGTAACTCAGCAAAGTAAGCTTTCGCCTCGAGGGCAAAAGTTTAGGTTTGTTGGATATCCCTCGAATACGAGGGGATATCTGTTCTATGATACCGAGCATCGAAATGTGTTCGTAGCTCGCTTCGCAAAATTTCTAGAAGTAGAATTTTTGTCAGAAGGTGGTGATCATAGACAGGTTGAGCTTGATGAAGTCCAACCTGAAAACAACGAACCAACGGAGGAACCTGAAGTTCAAGTAGATGAAGGACCTTCAACACACACACTCCGTAGGTCGGAAAGGGTATCTAGACCTCCTGAACGCTTGTATTTGATACAAGAAAAGAGTCTGGATGTTCTCTTAGTTGAAGAGACCGATCCTTTCACCTATAGAGAATCGATGTTGGACATCGACTCCGTGAAATGGCAAAGTGCCATGAAATCCGAGATAGATTCAATGCATGAAAATCAAGTTTGGGACTTGATTCCGCTTCCCGAAGGAATTGTTCCTATCGGTTGTAAATGGGTTTACAAGAGGAAGCGCGGGCCTGACGGTAAGGTTGAAACTTACAAGGCCCGACTGGTAGCAAAAGGTTACACGCAGCGACCTGGCGTCGACTACGATGAAACTTTTTCGCCGGTAGCAATGCTTAAGTCTATCCGGATTTTGCTTTCTATAGCTGCGTATCATGACTACGAGATTTGGCAAATGGATGTCAAAACGGCTTTTCTAAATGGGTTTCTTGATGAAGAAATCTATATGGAACAGCCGGAAGGTTTCACATCCAGCCAAACCTCGGGTATGGTTTGTAAGCTTAAGAAGTCCATTTATGGACTTAAACAAGCTTCACGAAGTTGGAATCTTCGATTCGACGAGATTATTAGATCGTCTGGTTTTCTTAAGAATTCGGAAGAATCCTGTGTGTATCAGAAGGCCAGTGGGAGCATGGTCGTATTTTTAGTCCTGTATGTTGATGACATCCTAATCATTGGGAATGATTTAGGTATGTTACAAAGCGTCAAAGCATATCTCTGTAAGAATTTCTCCATGAAGGACCTGGGAGAAGCTTCCTATGTTTTAGGGATAAAACTCTATCGAGATAGACAAAGGAGGCTGATTGGGTTATCCCAATCAACGTACGTAGATAAGATCTTGGAACGGTATAGCTTTGGTAACTGTAAGACAGCAAACATACCGTTCAGACATGGGATTCATCTTTCTAAGAAGATGTGTCCACAAACAGAAGATGAGAAGGTTAGAATGTCTAACCAACCTTATGCTTCGTGTTTGGGTAGCATAATGTATGCCATGTTATGTACGAGGCCTGATATCAGTTTCGCTGTTAGCGTAACTAGTCGATATCAGTCCAATCCAGGTAATGACCATTGGATGGCCATTAAACATATCCTAAAGTATCTTAAAGGTACTAAGGATAAGTTGATTATATATGGAGGAAACGAACTGCAGGTTAATGGGTATACAGACTCCGATTTTCAATCGGATCCCGATGATAGAAAGTCTACATCTGGATTTGTCTTTACCCTTAACGGAGGTGCAGTTTGTTGGAAGAGTTCCAAACAGGGATCTACAGCTGATTCCACCACTGAGGCGGAATATATTGCAGCTTCTGAAGCCGCAAAAGAGGCTGTGTGGATAAAGAATTTTATCACAGAATTGGGAGTTGTCCCAAGTATCGAGAATGCGATTCCGTTATACTGTGATAATACTGGAGCCATTGCGCAAGCAAAGGAACCGAGGGCGCATCAGAAGTCGAAGCATGTGGAACGCAAGTACCACATCATTCGAGAGATCGTGTCGCGAGGGGATATTGTCGTGTGCAAGGTACCGAGTGAAGACAACGTAGCAGACCCGCTGACGAAGGCCATACCTCCGAAGTTATTTGATAAACACGTGGAGTCGATGGGTATTAGATACAATCGATATTGGCACTAGAGCAAGTGGGAGATTTTGTAGGGGTTGGTGCTCAGAGCGCCAATTCCCGGTTGTATTTTGTTAAATACTTCTGTAAAACATTATTATTAGTAATATATATGCAGTTTCTATAATATAATCTAATCTTTTATATGGTAAAGACGTAATGACCTTAGAATGATTAGTCATGTACAGTTGCAAAAGCGTCGCAACGGACATTGAGTAGTATCATGACGTTGTCATTCTCAGACAGTTCCTGGTCAAGGTTTACACTACTTGGTCAGTATAGTAAACCCGTTGAGACCGGTACATGTCGTATACTGGAATATATGATTCCAATGGTTTCTCAATGAACCATTAGTCTTGGAGACTAGTATAGACGTGTAGGTGTTTATAGCGGATAAACACTGAACGACTCACCGAAGATTCTTAATGGATGGTACACCAGCGTCAATAAGAATCTTCTTGGGTTGAGTAGCACTTGTGATTCTTAGACTTGAGATGCCATTGTGGGCACATGAGACATCTTCTACACACTTAGATGGCAGTCACGTCACCGATCTATTTAGATCAGACCTCCGCCTGTTCGTTGGGTGTAGATAGATCCTCAGGGTGTCCTATGTGTATCAAGATAGGATCCGTCAGTTCTGTGTACCAGAGCATAGGTAGTCCATATGATTAGCAATCAGATAAAACCATGGGCCCGTGGTAAGTTTAGAAGCTAGTTCTAAACATTCTTTTTGAGATTGCTAATAGAATAGTCGACTGGATAGTCCCGATAGAGATTTGACGTTTACATCTATATCTCTGGGATTTATCCGGATACCTGTGACGGAGGAATTATACATTTGCGATGACCTCGACCTGTATGGTTCAGCGAGATTATCCGTGATCGTCATAATCTACGGGTGGATAGATTATGGACATGAAATTTGATTTCGTGACGGATATACCTGAACCTAGAGAGTCTCAATAATGAAACATACTCGTAGAGCACTAGAGCAACATAAATAAATAATATTGATTATTTATAAAGTCGTTTATGGTTAAACGCAAGTTACATGCTAAAGAGACTAGATAGTCATTTAATTTACTTAATTATTGTGTATTTACATTTAATACTTGATTAATTTAAATACACATTAATTAATAGTCAAAATGAGTTATTTGACTTTTATCCTAAATGAATATATGTTTTTAATATTTAATGTAAATATTATACATATATTTAATATATTTGTATTTGATTAATTAATTGATTATTTAATTGTTAAATGATTAAATTAATTAAAATATAAATATTTTACTTTAGGATATATTTAGTAAATGACTTTAGTTGCCATATTTGACTTAAATAAATATCTAATAAAGGTGATAATAGATATTTATGCAAGTTGTAATAAAGATAATGCAAATGAAATTGAAATTGCAATTTGTTGAATTTGGTATGCAAATTTCGGCCAAGGTGTAATTGTTGCACATATAAATTGTTTTTTCATTTTTCATTTCACTAACCTAATACACATTTCACAAAGTAAACTCCATTGAAGAAAGCTTGAAGAACTTTGAGAAAGAAAGAAAAATCCAAGAAAGCTTGATTTTAGTAAGTTTTCTCCAACTTACTATTAGTAGGGAATTGTTCCTTAGGATCTAGGCTTTCATATTTGATATCCTAAGGTTATTTCTTTCTTTGTTCTTTGTGGTTTTTGTTGATGGAAAACTTTGGTGAAATTGTAAAGCATGTATGATGAAGAAAGGATATGACTATTGTAGTTATATGTAATCTTTTAAGGTTTATGAAACCATGTTGCTATTCTAGAGTTGTTGACCCACTCTTAAATGACCTAGATTTGATCTTGAGTTGTTTCATTGTGTTGAGACTTGAATTGGATGTAAGATTGATGATTGAAGTAATTGATTTAATGTATTAAGTCCAATTTGTCCAATTTGTTGAAATTGAGAATTAGGGTTTATAACCAATTCCAAATTTGGGGGCTTTTGATATATGTTGAGCATTTGGTGTGTATATGATGCATGCAAAGTTTCATGTTGATTGGATTTCATTTAGATGAGTTTTGAGACATGAAATGACCAAATGGTCAATAAGCCCTCCAATGAGGCTCACGGCATTTGGATGCCATTTGGGGATTTTGTGTCTTTTGGTGTTTTGATGTTTTGAACATGCTAAGTTCATCTTAGAAATGATTTAGAATCATTCAAAATTGATTGGATCAATTTCGGACTAAAATGGACAAATATACATATAAGGGTAATTTGGTAATTTCACTTGAATTTGATTCATTTGAAATTTTATTTCATTATTTGATTATTGGGTAATTAAATAAATTTGTTTATTTATTTAATCCAAGAAAAAGTTTTGAAATCTGAAAATCGGATTTTCACCGCTTCCGCTGCGTTACCGGATTCACCCCTAAATAACCCCTTCACTAGCTATGTGTCATAACTAAGTTAGTAATCTAGGGTTGTGATAAAATCCAATATCACCGGTTTATAAGGGTTAAATTATAATTTGGGGTAATATAAGATTTATTTATTGAGTCTTAATCTTAATGCTTTTTATTACTGGCCACTAATAAAATTGATAAGGTAAACTTAAAATGAACTAGACATAGGGATTTTAGGTTTAAGACCTCAGACTCAATACCCACGATCTTCCTTGAGGATAGATAACCCTTTAATAGATTTCCTTACAGGATAGGAATATACCTGTTGGGCGGGGGTAGCCATAATTGGAACTTAATCTTAATGAATCCAGTTAATTTGATTGACATAGACATATGGTTCAATTAGGTTAAATTGGATATTTGTAATTGACCATCGGAAGAGGCTTTTTACATAATTTAGTGTTCCAGGTTAATAAATCAATATTTTACCCCAATTATAAGATAACCATTTCATCATTAAATAATTTGGAATAAATCACACACCTAGATAGTTTTAATATTGAATTTTCTCAAAATATCTTTTCAACCAATTTTAGTTACTTGCCTTTAAATTTAGAATCGTCGTCATTTCAAATCAATCAAACAACCTGATAGATATTAGTAATCATTTGACCTCATAAAAATTAATAGAGAAGATTTTAAGTCCTCGTGGGATCGATACTTTTATACTACGAAACGATACGTACGCTTGCGTTATACGTGTGTGTTTACGCCGGTCAATAATCCTGGGTGAAAATATCTTTTACGGCTTTAATTTTCATATTGGGAATAAAACCGCAGGATAGTCCTGACAGCCGAGAAGTTACTTTATTTGACAGTGTGACATCTCGGGCCTAAGCCTAGAGTTGAGAAAATAGTAGAGCATGAGCTTTGGAAGACTCATGGTGATGATAACTTTAGTGCTCAATCCGTTATACACACCGTAATGACTCTTTAATTTCCATCGTTAGAACTAAGGATTAGATCTTTATACCATGATGTTGAAATTAAAGGATCTTCATATATCTAACCTTAGGTCTTAGAAGTACGAATTGCAAAAGAAGTTCTTTCGCTCGCGTATGTCAGAGGGTACATCTGTCGAGCACTAGGTATCGCAGATGATTGCTGACATCGAATAGCTAGGTTAGTTGGGCATTACCTATGAGGCCGAGACTTTCAAAGATTTGATCTTACAGTCTCTGCCCGAATGCTGGGGTAGGTTCATTATGAACCAAGAGAAAACTCTTGGAGAGTTTATGGCTATGCTCAAGAAGGCAGAGCCAGAGCTTCTAAAAAGGGGCAAAGGCAATATCGTCACAATCTTCTGGGAAGACAAAGGACAAATCCCAAGATGTCTGCCTAAACTATGGCAAACGGGGTCACTGTAAGCGTGACTGCCGTATGGACAAAGCAGACATGAAGGAAGCGAAGACGGGCAAGGCTCCGGCTTCAGATATGTTTGTTATAAACATGTCCACTGCTGGTTTTAAAATTTGATTTTAGATACTGGATGTGGTACATACATATGTACTGATGTGCGGGATCTGCTGATGAGCAGGATACTGACTTCAGTTGAGATCGACCTATGAGTCAGAAACGGGATGAGAGTCGCTGTTTTGGCCGTAGAAACCTAAGTTTTGGAACTGCCCTTTGGGCATGTACTTAAATTAGGTGACTGTTATAATGTATCTAGTTTAACCCGTTGCGGGTATACCTTTATATTCTAGAACACTAAGTGTTTTGTTTATAAAGATGATATTGAGATAAACACATTAGATCTGAATAACAGTATTTATATTTTGAATATAAATAAATCTCAAACATATAACACGACAAACAAATAGCTCAAATTGAATTAATCAGATAAGACTTATTTGTGGCATTGTTGTATGGGACACATTAACAAGACTCGTATATCCACACTTTCGAAGAGTGGATACTAGGACGGATTTGATTCTAATTCAAATGATGTATACGAATCTAGTTTATTAGGCAAAGTGCCTAAAACACCTTTTACTTGGTAAACGTGCAAGTGCCACCGATCTATTACCCCTCGTTCATAGTGACATAAGTGGGCCCATGTCTAGCTAGGCTAGAGGTGGATATGAATACTTCATAACCTTTACGGAAGTGGCATCGCGTTACGGTTATGTGTATCTTATGAAACACAAGTCAGAAACTTTTAGAGTTTCGACACGAAGTAAGAAAACAGACCGGTAAAAGTACTAAAAACATTACGGTCGGACCATAGTGTAAAATACTTAAACATATAAGTTTCAAGATTACTTGAAAGAGTATGGTATTCTTTCATAGTGGACTCCTCCCGGAACACCTCAATTTGACGGTGTGTCCAAAATGAGAAACCGAACTTTGTCGGAGATAGTAAGGTTAATGATGAGTCACTCTGAGCTACCAATTTCCTTTTGAGGATACACATTAAACAATGCAATACTTATTTTGAATAAGGTTCCATGAAAATCTGTTAGACAGACTTCATATTAGATATTAACAGGAAAGAAACCGTGTTTCTCATTCCTGAAGATTTGGGAATGCTGGGCATACGCTGAATGTTTGGATGATAACAAACAAGAACCCAAATCGGATAAGTGCCAATTTGTAGGTTGTCCTAGGGAAACTAAAGTATAGTAC
The DNA here is from genome assembly GCA_019454045.1 of Zanthoxylum bungeanum. Classification (NCBI taxonomy): domain Eukaryota; kingdom Viridiplantae; phylum Streptophyta; class Magnoliopsida; order Sapindales; family Rutaceae; genus Zanthoxylum; species Zanthoxylum bungeanum. Next base: position 9,439 of record SKCR01053017.1, on the reverse strand, counting down.
TTATACAACTCACTAGAGAAAAATGTAATTGTTGCTCTCCAAGCGGCTTTCCTAAGAGGAATTCCTATAAGTAGTGGTAAGTGGGAGGAAAGTAAAACTCGATGAAAATCAGAGTAATACTGTTCCAGGCACCGACTCTTTTACGGAACACGAACAGTTCATCATGGATGAAACTGTACCACAATCTTCGAATACACAAGAACCGCGCAAGTCGGAGAGAGTCAGAAAACAACCTGGGACGTATGGGTTTCTGATCTCACCTCATATAGATGTCAATCTTATTGAGGAAGGTAAACCGACTACGTATGAGGAAGTGATACAAGGTATCGACTCCCTTTATGGAAAACTGGCATGATATCCGAAATGGATTCCATGTATACCAACCAAGTTTGGACACAAGTTTATGTACCAGAGGGCATTGTGCCTATTGGTACTAAATATGTCTTCAAGGAAGACATACATGGATGGAAACATATAAATATATACAGCTAGGCTTATACAGAAAGGGTATCGTCAACGATATAGTGTCGATTACGATGAAAATTTTTGGATAATGCTTGCTAATGCTGTATATTTCATTTATGAAATATGGCATATGGACGTCAAAACCGCTTTCCTTAACAGAAACCTTTTGGAGGATGTTTACAACATCCTGATGGTTTTGTTGTGCCAAAACATGCAAACAAGGTTTGCAAGTTAAATCGATCCATTTATGGATTTAAGCAAGCATTGTGTTCTGGGAACCGGTGTTTTGATGTAATCATAATGGTATATGATTTAATTCAAAACGAATATGATTCTTGTGTATATAAGAAGGATAGTGGGAGCGCAATGACAATAAATGTCCTATAAGTTGATGATGTATTGCTTCTTAGCAATAACATTCCTATGCTATAATCGGTGAAAGCTTGGCTTTCATTAAAATTCTCCATGGAATACCTGGGAGAAGCAGGCTTTATTCTAGGAATAAAGATCTTCTGGGATAGATCTAGAAAGCTACCGACACTCTCTTAGTGTTCGTACGTCTTATTATGTACGTGACCTGATGTCTCATATGCTTTGAGCATATGGAGTGACAATCAGGCCAATCCAGGTGATGGTCACTGGATTGATGTTAAGAACATCCTTAAGTATCTTAGACGAACTAAGGATGCGTTCTTAAAATATGGGGAAATGAGAACTTGAGGTAACTAGGTTCACCGCTGCAAGTTTCCAAACCGATAAAGATGATTTTAAGTCGCAATAAGGGTACATATTTAGTTTGAATAACGAAACAGTGAGCTGGAAATCTTCCAAGCAAGATACTGTTGTCGAATAAATAACAAAAGCGGAACAGTTAGCTGGAAATCTTCCAAGCAAGATACTGTTGTCGAATAAATAACAAAAAGCAGAACATTGCTGCAGCTGAGGCAGCAATAGAAGCATTTTGGATCTATATAATCCTAATTGGATTAGGAGTAGTTCTGTTAGCAGCTGAGCTAGGCTACAACACAGGCTAAGGAACCACGGTCTCATCAATGATCCAAGTATATACTTCGACTATTTCATCTGATTCGTCGAATCATACATCGTGGCGATGTGATGATCGAATAAAACGCATCAGATGATAACATTGTAAATCCACTGACGAAAGCTGTTTCTCAGCAGAAATTTGAGCAACTCGTACATAGTCAGGTGTTAGACACTTGAGTGATTGGCTATAGGCCAAGTGGGAGATTGTTGGACAATTATGACCCATAGCATCACTATTTGTACATAACAAGGGGTTGTTGTACAAATTAACTATGTGACAAAGGAAATTGCTCTTTTATCATTTTGTAATTGGATTACCTGGATATATAAATGATAAAAGTCCATATTATTAGTACCGGATTAATAAGATATGAGACAATGTTAATCCACCAAGGTTTAATCATTAAATATCCCTAGTCGTAGTATTATCGAGACTGGACATCGATAATGTGGAATAGGCTAGTATTACACTTGTGCGTGTTATGGAAGTGTAACGACATAGTTCTCATATATTTGGGTATTGGATACTCATGCAAGTGTAATAAGAGGTTCTGTTTACCGATGATACGGAAACAGCTTCGCTCTGGATAGACCCCTCAGAATCCCATTGGTAGTATGACTATGTGTCTATGGGAATCCGAATCAGGATAGGTGTATTTGGTCTTAACCTGAGACTTGCATCGCTAATACTTGCGACAATCAGTATACTTTGGTTTTGGTCGTCCGGGGCTTTAACAGGTTCTGTGTATGCCTCTTCTGGGTTACTGGGAATCGTAGTGTATTGGATGTGATGTCAAGATGGAAGTATCACTTCAGTCATATGGAGATGATGATCACGCAGGATACGGAACTGGTACTCTTGTATGTTGTAGCTATCCGGATAATATAACAAGGTCATGATTATCTGATTATATAGACTAGTTACCAGTGATCCAATATATGCTTCGTACGGGGCAGACACAATTCCAGCCCTAGGCCTAGCATGTGACATTCTGATACTGGATCGTAATACACAATACTACGTATGCTACGTCTGACAAAGATCTTATATTCTGTAGAAGAATATTTCTGGAGAATTGGGTAGGCACGATGCTTTGCTAGAAGCCAACCATGTCTTGTAAATCGGTAAGAACGTGGTACCGGGTACGCACGTATTCGGATAGTCCGATGACCGTATTTACAGCCAAAATATCCATGGATCTCTTGGGTCGCTTCCCGAAGATTCACCGATGAGATTTGACTCGACAAGAATTAATCTAGGATTAATTATGAGAGAGAAAATTAATCTGGGATTAATTACCGCAATAATTAATCTGCGATTAATTAACAGAGAAATAATTATTTGAGATTAATTGCGTCGAGAATTTATCTGGGATTAAATTCGTCGAGGGGAGAGAACGTAATTAATTTAGAATTAATCGGTAAAGTAAATTTAATTGTGAAATTAGATTTTACTATTTAATTTATTTAATTGAGCTAAATTAAGTTATTAGATATATTAAATGAAATTAGATTTCAAAGCGGAATTAAAGTTAGATTTTAATTCAAGCGAACAAATTATTTTAGAATTAATTCGTAAGCGACTTCCGAAATAATTTTACAAGGCATTATTATTTAATTAAATTAGATTTAATTACGTCGCGGTGAAAAGTTCGTTTAGTCGGATTAAACGAAACCGGGCCCAAAGTGTGTTTTCTAATCCCACTTGAATTTTGAATTTAATTGGGTGGGACCCACCACTCATATCACTTGTCAAATGTGATGGTGGTAGTTGGCATAAAGTAAATGGTTTTTTACAAAACCACTTGGCTTTAACCAATATGGTTTTTGAAACCATATATAACACACACTTATTTTGGAAACTATAACTATTCATTCTCTCCCTCTTTTTCTCTCCCATTGCCAAACACTCCCCTTCTTGTTCTTGAATTTTTTGTTTCAAAAATTCAAGTTTGCTAGCACATTTAGAGTCAAAAGATGGTGATAGGGAAACTCACCAGAGAGTATGGAACTCGATTTCAAGCTCCGAAGCTTTCAACACATCCAACAAAGAAGGAATTTTTGAAATCTCCTCAACCAATCAATATGAGTATTCCGCAACTCTCTTGATAATTCACACACGAATCACTCTTAAACGATCTTGGCATGTTCTAGGAACACTTACACTGTTGTATGTGTAAACTATAACTATTCAATCACAGTGGTTATTCACATCACTGACGATCTTTACCGATGATCTATCACGGTATAGTTATGTCTATCTGATGTGACATAAATCAGAAACCTTTGAAAAGTTCAAAGAGTTCCGAAATGAAGTAGAAAAACAGACTGGTCAATCTATTAAAAGCCTTCGATCTGATTGAGGCGACGAATATATGAGCAGTGAGTTCATGGATTATATGAAGGAGAATGGGATTCTCGCTCAATATACTCCTCCAAGTACTCCACAACATAATGGAGTGTCCGAGAGGAGAAATAAAACTTTATTGGATATGGTCCGATCGATGTTGAGTTTCACAGATTTGCCCTATTACTTATGGGGATACTCTTTTTTAATAGTTGCACATCTTTTATATAAGAATCATTTAAAAGCTGTTCTTACGACTCCGTATGAGATATGGACTGGTAGGAGACCAAATCTTAGTTATATTAAGGTTGGGGGTTGTCATGCATATGTCAGGAAGACTCAGAAGGATAAGCTTTCGCCTCGAGTGAAAAAGTTTAGGTTTGTTGGATATCCTTCGAACACGTGGGGATATCTGTTCTATGATATCGAGCATCGAAATGTGTTCGTAGCTTGCTTCACAAGATTTCTAAAACTAGAATTTTTATCAGAAGGTGGTAACCATGCAATGTATTAACAATTAAATAATGCATAAAATGACATGTGTCATGTGGGCCCCACACAACCCAAATGAAAGTGGGCCCACGCGTACTCACCCGTTCGGGTTCGATATTTCCGAAATACCGAACTTTCGTCGCGACGTTAATTAAATAGAATTTAAATAAATAATTGCGCCTAGCGAAATTATTATTTACGTCGCTAACGAATTAATTCTAAATTAACTCGTTTGCCCGAATTAAAATCTAATTTTAATTTCGCGTCAAAATCGAATTTCGATTATTATATCGAATATAATAATTTTACGATTAATTCCAAATTAATCGTTCTCTCTCTATCTATAGTACTTTATCCAAGATAAAGTCTCTCCGTAATTAATCCAAGATTAATCGAGTTTGAATCATACGTCATTGGTGAATCTTCGGGAAGCGACCCAAGAGATCTCTGGATATATTGGCAGTAAATACGGCCGTCAGATTATCCGAACACGTACGTACCAAGTACTACGTTTTTACCGATTTACAAGACAAGGTTAGCCTCTAGCAAAACGCCATGCCTACCCAATTCTCCAGAAATATTCTTATTGGAATATAAGATCTATAACAGGCGTAGTATACCGTAGTATAGTGTATACTGATCCAGTATCGGATGATCACATGTAAGGCCTGGGGCTGGAGATGTGTCTGCCCCGTACGATACATATATCGGACATCAAGCAACTAGTCTCTTTGAATCGGATAATCCTGACCATGTCATATTATCCCGATGGTTGCAACCATTATAGAGTACTAGTTCTGTATCCTGCGCGATCATCATCTCCATATGTCTGAAGTGATACTTCCATCTTGACATCACACCCAATACACTACGATTCCCGATAAACCTAGAAGAGGTGTACACAGAACCTGTTAAAGCCCTGGACGACCAAAACTAAAGTCTACCGATTGTCGCAAGTACTAGCGATGCAAGTCTCAGGTTAAGACCATATGCACCTACCCTGAAGCGGACTCCCATAGACACGCAGACATACTACCAATGGGATTCCGCGGGGTCTATCCAGAGCGAAGGTGTTTTCCGTACCATCGGTAAAACACAACCTCCTACCGCACTTGCATAAGTATCCAATACTCAAATATATGAGAACTATGCTGTTGTGCCCTCACAACACGCACAAGTGCAGTACTAGTCTATTCCACATTATCGATGTCCAATCTCGATAATACTACGACTAGGGATATTTAATGATTAAACCTTTATGGATTGATACTGTCTCATATCATCTCAATCCGGAATTAATCATAGGGACTTTTACCATTTATATATCAAAGTAAATAAATTACAAAACGGTAAAAGGCAATTTCATTACTACATAGTTAATTTTGTACGATAATACAATATCATTTACAAAATAGTGACGCTATGGGTCATTACTGTCTAACAATCTCCCACTTGGCCTATAGTCAGTCACTCAAGCATCTAATACCTGAACTATGTACATGTCGCTCAAACTTTTCCCGAGGAATAGCCTTCGTCAGCGGATCTGCAACATTATCCTCTGATGCGATCTTTTCGATCTTCACATCGCCACGATGTATGATCTCTCGAATCAGATGGAATCGTCGAAGAACATGTTTGGATCGTTGATGAGACTTGGTTCCTTAGCCTGTGCTATAGCCCCGCTATTGTCACAATACAATGGAACGGGCTCAGCTGCTAACGGAACTACTCCTAATCCAATTAGGAATTTACGGATCCAAACTGCCTCTTTTGCTGCTTCAGCTGCTGCAATGTACTCCGCTTCAGTTGTTGAATCGGCAACAGTATCTTGCTTGGAAGATTTCCAGCTCACTGCTCCGTTATTCAAACAAAATTTGTACCCAGATTGCGACTTAAAGTCGTCTCTGTCGGTTTGGAAACTTGCATCGGTATACCCAGATACCTCAAGTTCTCCATCTCCATAGATTAAGAAAGCATCCTTAGTTCTGTTAAGATACTTAAGGATACTCTTAACCGCCATCCAGTGATCTTTACCTGGATCGGCCTGATATCGACTGCACATGCTCAAAGCATGGGACACATCAGGTCGTGTACATATCATGGCATACATGATCGATCCGACTGCCGAGGCGAATGGAGTCCGACTCATGTTGTCTCTCTCATCTTGTGTTTTAGGACACATGTCCCTAGATAGATAGACGCCATGTGATATTGGTAACAGTCCCCTCTTGACTGATCCATGTTGAATCTCTTCAACACTTTATCAATATATGTACTCTGGGAGAGTCCAAGTAGCTTTCTAGATCTATCCCGGTAGATCTTTATTCCTAGAATAAAAGCTGCCCCTCCCAGATCTTTCATGGAGAATTTCAATGAAAGCCAAGCTTTCACCGACGTTAACATGGGAATGTCATTGCCGATAAGCAATACATCGTCGACATAAAGGACAATAAAAGTCAGTGCACTCCCACTAACCTTCTTATATACACAAGGATCATCTTCGTTTTGAATGAAATCATATTCTTTTATGATCTCATCAAAACGCTGGTTCCACGACCGCGATGCTTGCTTCAGTCCATAAATGGACCGATTTAACTTACAAACCTTGTTTGCAAGTCTAGGTGCGATAAAACCGTCAGGCTGTTGCATATAAACATCCTCCGAAAGGTTTCCGTTAAGGAAAGCGGTTTTAACGTCCATCTGCCATATTTCATAATCGTAATATGCAGCTATTGCAAGCATTATCCGAATGGATTTAATCATGGCAACGGGTGAGAAGGTTTCGTCATAATCAACTCCAAGTCGTTGACGATATCCCTTCGCTACAAGCCTAGCTTTGTACGTTTGTACGTTGCCATCCATGTCAGTCTTCTTCTTGAAGACCCATTTGCATCCAATAGGATTTACGCCTTCTGGTGCATCAACCAGTGTCCAAACTTGGTTGGTATACATGGAATCCATTTCGGCCTTCATGTCTTCTTGCCATAAAGCGGATTCGATACCTTGTATCGCTTCCTCATACGTAGCCGGTTCATTATCCAATAAGATTAATATCTACATGAGGTGAGATCAGGAATCCATACCTCTCAGGTATTACCCTGACTCTCTCCGACCTACGCGGTCCTTGTGTATTTGAAGATTGTGGTTCAGTCTCATCCCAGATGGACTGTTCATGTTCCGTTGATAATTCATTGCCAAGAACAGTATCACTACGACTTTCATCGAGTTCTACTTTCTTCCCACTAAACACTGCATTTAGGAATTCCTTCTCAAGGAAAACCACATGTAGAGCAACAAATACTTTGTTCTCTTGTGGGTGATAGAAGTAATATCCTTTGGTTTCCCTCCCTAGGATATCCAACGAATAGGCATTTATCTGATTTGGGTTCAAGTTTGGTACCTTCCAAACGTTTAACGTATGCCCAGCAACCCCCAATCTTCAGGAATGAGAAACCCGGTTTCTTACCTGTCCATATCTCATATGGGTTCTGTTCAACAGACTTTGACGGAACCTTATTCAAAATAAGAACTGCACTGTTTAATGCATATCCCCAGAAGGAAATTGGCAGCTCAGTGCGACTCATCATCGACCTTACCATGTCCAACAAGGTACGGTTTCTCCGTTCGGACACACCATTTAATTGTGGTGTTCCAGGAGGAGTCCACTGTGAAAGAATACCATATTCTTTCAGGTAATCTTGAAACTCATTACTTAGTATTCGCCACCACGGTCCGACCATAATGTCTTAATACTCTTGCCTGTTTGTTTTTCAACTTCGTGTCGAAACTCTTTGAATTTCTCAAAAGTTTCCGACTTGTGCGTCATTAGATACACATAACCGTAACGTGATGCATCATCGGTAAAGGTTACGAAGTATCGATATCCACCTCTAGCCTGGCTAGACATGGGCCCACAAACGTCACTATGAACGAGGGCTAACAGTTCAGTGGCACGTTCACCTTTACCGCTAAAAGGTGATTTAGGCATTTTGCCTAATAAGCAAGATTCGCAGACGTCATATGAATTTGGATCAAATCTGTCCAAGTACCCACTCTTCGAAAGTGTGGATATGCGAGTCTTGTTAATGTGTCCCAGACGACAATGCCACATATAAGTTTCATCATTTGGATCACTCTTTTAAAGCCTTTTGTTTGTTAATTTATATGTAGGAGATTCATTTATATTCAAAATATAAAACCATTATTTGCAACTGCAGTGCATATTTCTGCATCATTTTTTATAAATAACACCCAGTGTTTTTAAAATACAAAAGTGTACCCATTTCGGGTTAACAAAGATATAGATATAATATTCCTAGTCAAACTAGGTACAAATAACAGTCATTTAGTTTAAGTACATGCCCCGAGGGCAGTTCTAATACAAAAGTGCCCACGGCCAAAACAGCAACAGGAGTTCCGTTTCCAACTCGTAGATCAATCTCCCATGAAGCCAGAGTCCTGCTGTTCTGCAGATCCTGCACATCAGTACATATATGAGAACCACAACCAGAATCAAAAATCCTATTTTTAAAACTGGAAGTAGCCATGTTTATTTCAATAACAAACATACCAGAGGTCGGTGCCTTGCCCGCCTTGATCTCCCTTCTGATCGCCTTGTTCATGCGGCAGTCACGCTTCCAGTGACCTCTTTTGCCGCAGTTAAGGCATATGTCTTGTGACTTGTTCCTCGGCTTCCCAGAAGCCATCGGCATCTTGGCCTTGCCCTTGTTCTTACGCTTCTTCTTTTTCACCCCTCCAGTTACCTTGGGCCCAGCCCTTGACGTCTGAGAAGGTCGATGCAAAGTGCGCCTCGCGCTTGTTGCCTTTAAGAAGCTCTTTCTCTGACTCCTTAAGAATGGACAATAGCTCTCCAAGAGTATCGTCCGTATCCATCAACTTGTAGTTGATGATAATCTGCTTCCAGTATCGGGAAGTGACTGTAAAAGCATGTCTACAGTCAGCTCAGCCTCCAAGACTATTCCCATTTTGGCCAGCTCATCAAGTCAGCTATCATTTGAGTCCCGTGGGCCTCAACTGAAGCGCCATCAGTCATATGGGAGCGAAAGAGTTTCTTCACCAACTCATACC
>SKCR01053016.1:0-50683 GCA_019454045.1 Zanthoxylum bungeanum | reverse complement strand
ATAAAACTCATAAAACATGCAAAGAACATAAACCTAGACATGCTAACTATCATAAGAACTCTAATTAAAATAAAGACAGAAAGAAAAAGACTTACTTGAACCGTAGACTCCTCCAGTCCTCCCTCCAATCTACAAGCTTTTCTCGAACTTAGCAAGCTCTTCCACGTTCCAAATAGCCACCCAAGTGTGTGGCCTCCAAAGATGCACACACCAAAGCCAAAACTCAACGGCAAGACTACGCCTTGAGTGCACAGGTATTTTGCCCTTGGTGCTAGCCTAGGCAAATACCTCAAAACTTTTAACTCGAGGTTCCTCTAGTCAATTAGACTTAAGGATCCTCAAAATCAGTGGCTTACTCTTAAACTTTAGAGTTGCTCACTTATATAAACCCAAGAATGAAAGGTTTGGTGCAAATATTTGTGAAGAATTCTTTGGGTTTAATAGTGCTCCAAGACAACAAAGTTAATTAGGAATCTGATGTGGGATAAAAGCTAATTTAATCTTAGCCATTGGATCTTAATTAGTGGTTTAAAGAGATTATAAAACCCTAATAAGAGTTTTGGATGAATTGGAATTCAAAACAAATAACAAAAATAACAAAAAATTGACTATTCATGAGTTACTATTCACGCATTACTATTCACGTGAATATAACCTTTTTTATTTTTATTTTATTTTATTTATTCCAATTCCCAAAGTGCCCCTATCGTCATTCACCAATCCTTAAGCCACTATGGAACCTCATAAATGATCTGTTCAATAATTAAACACATAAACCATTTATGAACAATTCCTACAGCAATCATATATTCTATTAAATATGTACTGTGCACTGTTAACCATTGATTTCGACTTTGTTGTGTGTGACCTTTTGGGTTCCCCTCAAGTTGGACATGAAATGAATCGTGATAATCTAATCGAACATAAATTATCCTCTGATCAGATGGTCGTTCGATTTCAATGACCAAAGTTGACATCTAGCAACATGCCAAGGCCCCCAAATGAGAAGGAAAGATATATATACCCATTCTGTATGCGATTTACTTATGATACGGTCATTCACCTCACTGTATCCCCACCTATTGACCTAGGGTACGGAAAGTCTCTACCCATATGGTCAAAGGTATGATGTTGATAGTGTCATGAATCATGCTAACCCAAGAATCTCACATGATTCTTCCGCTGTGGCCACAGTCTCAAGCACTGATCACACATATCAACCCGCGAATTGGAATACTACTCTTATAAGACATATTATCCGAGAGAGTGACGATTCTCTATTGTATCTTTACAAGCTTCATGTGTTTCAACAAATGACCCAATCATACCCTTATGACCAGATCTTTTGAACCGGGAAGGAGAATGTCAAAGTTATTTGATCCACACATAAGATTGTAAAGACCTCAAGTCTAAGGACTAGTCATATAATCGATACATGAAAGTTCTCACAGACACATGATAAAACACTCCATATGAAAACTTTCGGGGGTCATTTCGATGGACACGAGCAACTCATGCATCCATGTGATACACCAAGTGGACGGATCTCCGCTAGTAGCCTATGAGATCGGCTACCCCACTTAAAGGCAGATCATATCATCATGTTAGTCTCTCCGTTTTGTGAACGCCCATGTTATTCACAAAACTATGACTAGGAACATTTAAGAGTAATGATTCTCATAAGACGTGGAAGCCATCGTCTTATAACTCCAAAGGCTTTATTACAGTGTTGATGATTCATATAAGTTATATAAGACATATATAATAAATATTTTCATTTTATTAATTAATGAAAATATTACAAATACATGTATATATAGCCCATCCACAAGTTGGGTATAGGGCATATCTCTAACAATCTCCCACTTGCACTATAGCCAACTAGTATTAATCTGGACACCATACTCTCGGGTGTGCCTATCATGCTTTTGTTGAGTCAGCCCTTTAGTCAGAGAATCTGCAAGATTATCTTCTGTGGGTATTTCTCTATAATAACTTTTTTTCTCTCAACAATCTCCCTGATGAGATGAAATCGCCTGAGTACATGCTTGGATTTCTGGTGGGACCTTGGTTCCTTTTATTGAACAATGGCGCCCGTGTTGTCACAGTACATCATGATGCCATTCTTTATCGCGGGAAGCACTTCCAGTTCCGTGATGAACTTCTTTATCCAGACTGCTTCTTTAGCTGCCTCAGATGCAGTAATATACTCGGCTTCAATGGTGGAGTCCACTGTAGTTGACTTCTTTGAGCTTTTCCAACTGACAGCACCGTCATTCAAAGTAAATAGATATCTTGTTTGTGATCTGATGTCATCCCTATCGGTCTGAAAGCTCGCATCACAGTAACCAACGACTTTCATCTCAGAACAGTCTCTGTATGTCAAAAACACATCCTTAGTTCTTCTTAGATACTTGAGGATTGTTTTGACAGCTGCCCAGTGTTGCTCACCAGGATTTGCCTGATACCTGCTCGTTATGCTAAGAGCATAAGAGACATCAGGTCTTATACATAGCATGGCGTACATGATTGATCCTATTGCTGAAGCATAAGGGATCCTACTCATACGCTCTCTCTATCAAGCAGTATGTGGACATGCTCCTTAGATAATTTGATTCCATGACAAGTAGGTGTAAATTACCTCTTTTGGAATCTTCCATTTTGAATTTTTCAAAACTTTATCTATGTACGTAGATTGAGAAAGACCTAACAACCTCTTAGATCTATCACGGTAGATCTTAATGCCGAGGATGTATGCTGCTTCTCCCAAATCTTTCATGGAGAAATTCTGAGATAACCATTGCTTGGTGGCTTGCATCATGGGAATATCATTCCCGATGATTAATATGTCATCGACATATAATACAAGAAAGACAACAGCACTCCCACTACTTTTCCTGTAAACACAAGGCTCATCTATATTTTTGATGAAGTCAATTCTTTAATTGTCTCATCAAATCGTATATTCCAACTTCTGGAGGCTTGATTGAGTCCATAAATGGATCGTTTAAGCATACATACTTTATTATGATCATCCTTAGATGCAAGCCCCTCAGGTTGTGTCATATAGACTTCCTCTACGATGTTCCCATTAAGGAAAGCTATTTTGACATCCATCTGCCAAATCTCATAATCAAAGTGTGCAGCTAGTGCCAGTAAAATTCGAATGGACTTTTTCATTGCAACATGCGAGAAGGTTTCCTCAAAGTCAATTCCTTGGATTTGTCTATAACCTTTCGCTACCAACCTAGCCTTATAGGTTTGGATGTTTCCTTCTGCATCAGTTTTACACTTGTAAATCTATTTGCAACCTATGGGTTTTATCCCTTCAGGTGCATCTACCAAGTCACAGACTTGATTCTGATACATAGAGTCTATTTCGGATTTCATGGCCTCAAGCCACTTGACTGAATCCATGTCACGCATTACTTCGTCATAACTTGTGGGATCTTCATTATCAATGACCTGATCATGTTCCTCATCAATATGGGAACCATATCTTTCAGGCTCATGTCTTTCCCTACCAGACCTTCTGAGTTCATAACCTTGTGGTTGTTCCATCGCTGCCCTTTTGAGGGGCCTTGGGTTTAGTTCTATGTTAGTTTGTTCTTCTCGTACCTCATCGAGGTCAAGTCTACTCCCACTATATTTCATGAGAAGGAATTCATTCTCTAGAAATTTAGCATTTCATGAGACAACTGTTCTTTGTTCATTCGGGACGTAGAACACGTATGCTCTTGAGTTCAAGGTATATCCTACAAACTTACATTTAACTGCCTATCATCCCATTTGTTAGTTTGTGTGAGCTTGACATATGCGTCACATCCCCAAACTCTTAAATAACTAAGACTATGACGTTTCCCATACCATAACTCATATGGTGTTTGACTAACATTCTTGGAAGGAACTTGGTTTAGTAGCAGTGTGGTTGTTTCTAAAGCATGACCCCAAAATGAAAGAGGTAGATCCATGTCTGGCATCACTGATCGAACCATATCTAATAATGTCCGATTTCTTCTTTCGGAGACCCCATTATGCTGTGGAGTTCCCAGAGGAGTCCACTAGGAAACAATGTCATTTTCTCACAAGTAATCTTGAAATTCATTACTTAAGTATTCACCACATCGGTCAGACCTTAGTGACTTAATACTTTTATTAAGCTATTTTTATACTTCAGCTTTGAAGTCTTTGAATTTATCAAAGGCTTCAGATTTGTACCGCATAAGGTACACATACCCATATCGCGAGTGATCATCGATAAAGGTAATGAAGTAGGAGAATCCACCTCTAGCGGTGACTGACATTGGTCCGCATACATCAGAGTGTATGAGTTCTAATGTCTCCGCTGCACGCTGTCCTTTACCCTTGAAGGGTAATTTGGTCATTTTACCAAGTAAACAAGACTCACAAGTTCCATAAGGTTTATATTTGAAGGGTTTGAAATAACCATCCTTATGTAGCTTAGTTAATCTTGTTTCATTGATATGACCTAAGCGACTATGCCATAGAAGTGATTCATTGAGATTATTCGAGTTAACGTTGTATATATTAGAGGTTGAACATTCTTTGTTAGTTTGTAAGACATAGATACCATTATTCAAAATACCATCTCCATATTTTATTTCATTGAAATAAATAGAACATTCATTACAACTTATTAGGCATGAAAAGCCTTTATTACATAAAGAAGAAATTGAAAGATGTTCTTTACTAGAAAAGGTACATAAACACAATCTTCTAAGTCTAAAACTAAACCATTCGGCAAAACTAATGAATAAGTCCCCACGCAAAATGCAGCCAGTTTTCTCTATTACCCATGCGTAAGTCAATCTCCCCATGACAGAGTCTCCTACTGTTTCTCAGGCCCTGCACATTGTTACACAAGTGAGTCCCACAACCGATGTCAAACACCCAAGTAGAAGGTTCAGAGTTTTGAGAATATAGTTCAATCATATACAACATACCTGAATCATTGGGCTTCTTGGCCTCTTGGGCTTCCCTAGCTTCCTTGGCTTTCAAGGATCTGCAGTCTTTCTTCCAATGACCATTCTTTCCACAAAAGAAACATTTCCTCTTCCCATTTTTTCTTCTCCCCCTTACCATGAGGCTTTAGGTGATCTGGAGCCTTGGCCTTGCCCTTATTTTTCTTTGGGCCTCGTGGCTTCAGGTCCGTACCCGTAAGCATGACGGAGGTTTTAAGCTCCGGTTTCAAGTCCTTATCTGCTTGCTTTATCAGATTGTGCAATTCTTCTAAAGTAGCTTCTTTATCAGACAGATGAAACTGTATAATAAAGTTAGAGAATTCTTTTGGTAAGGACTGAAGAATTAGATCCTGACATATCTCATGATCCATGATGAACCCGAGGTTGGCCAATTTTTCAATGTGGCCAATCATCTTAAGCATATGTCCATTAACATATCCTTCCTTATACTTTTTTTGGAATAAGGCACATGACACTTAGAATCTCACGGTATGAACGGAAGTTGCATACAACTCCTTCAAGTGAAATATGATGGTTGTAGCATCCATATCTTCGAGAGTTTTCTGAAGTTCGTCCGACATAGAGCCAAGCATTATGCAAACTGCTTGCTCATCATCATCGACGTGTTTCTTCCAAGCATCGAATGTATTTTGGTCAGCATCTTCTGCGGGTTCAGGGGGAAATTATCTTTCAAGAACATAGAAAATATTTTCTTGTCGTAAGACAATTTTAAGATTTCTAAACCAGTCATTGTAGTTGTTCCCTTTGAGCTTATGCTCATCAAGGATGGAACGAAGTGATACTCTGTTTGCCATTTGAATGTTTGTGAAATATTTTAACCCACTTGTTAAGAGAGAATGTTAAAATTAGGAATATATTTTCATTAATGTTTCATAATAATATGGGCTTTTAATATTATGAAGTTGCTCTCACTCAATTGTTTTAAAATTTTAAGCAAATCGCATCAACCCCAATATAATGGATTTCTTGTGGGCAAGGATCCCATTATAATCATTTCATAACTCCGACTAGGGCCGATCGTTATAAAATACGGTAATTAGGTAGGTTCCCAACCAATTTATGATATAAATCACAATTCCTTGATCATTGGGTTGGGCAATCAAACATGCCATAGCTTATGCTAGTCCTTGTGGACACCCAATCTTTGCCACTAAGTTATAAGACCACGCCTAAGGGTCGCTGCGTCTTATGACTCAGAAAAGTCAAACCATTGTCAATAGTATGATTTAGGGACAAATTGGTATTGATCAGTCTGGTAAAGCCTAGTCCTGTCAATACGGTTTAAGCCTTTGGGTCTATACTTTACAATGGGAGGTAAATTTTAGACTTAAATTATTATTGAGGATTTTAGCAAGTTTAAGTGAATAACTGTCAAATGGATTCCTCCATTGAAAATTTCCCAGAGGGAGGGTGGAGCGAACTCTCTCTTAAATACCCTTACCTCTTAGGCTCTTATTCGCCTTGGTGACAGGAATAAACAATAGATCCTCCAAATTATCCAACACTTAAATATGATTTAAGGTAAGCTTTGAGTAAATGATTATCTAGATGCCTTCACAACTTTTCCTTTTGGCTATAAAAAGGTAGTGAGTGAAGGAAGACACCAAATCATTATCTAACTCTAGTTATACATTTGGTTAAATTAACTTTAGTTTGGAAAGTTTATTAACGCCTTGGTCCCACCCCACTTGTATCTTTTATAATGTCTTTTATTATAAACAAGTGATTTATATTTATTAGCCTTAAAGGTAATAAATCTCTAAGTTCATCACGGAATAATTATTTAGCTAAGGGATAAGCAATACACTCTCTATTCCTTAGAAAGTCTCTAGATGCTTGCACCCTAAAATAATCATGCCAATTCTAATCATACATAGAATCATCAAGCATGTGAGTTTTAATATGTTGGAATTATTTTAGGCATTAAATAACTTTGATTAATATTTAATTATGATATTGCATTTTATTTTATTCAAATAATTTTACTATTCATGTTTTTCTGCAGACGCGTGAACTTTAAATGGAATTTCACAATTCAAATCTTAACAAAATCATGCAAATCTTGTGCCTAAAATTAATTCCAGGGTGTTAGCTTTCCAACGAGATTTTAACACCCAATTTCGAGTTCAAATGAGTGAGAACTAATCAAAACAAAAACGGCGCGCTGATACCACTGTTGGGAAGCGGCCGCGAGTGCACAACGGAAAAATTAAAATTATGTGCCGCTTTCCCTTGCCCAAGACCCATTTGTTTTTATTATTCTACAAACCTAGGCATGTTACTATATATTCTAAGCATAAAACTCATAAAACATGCAAAGAACATAAACCTAGACATGCTAACTATCATAAGAACTCTAACTAAAATAAAGAAAAAAAAAAAGAACTTACTTGAACCGTAGACTCCTCCAGTCCTCCCTCCAATCTACAAGCTTTTCTCGAACTCAGCAAGCTCTTCCACGTTCCAAATAGCCACCCAAGTGTGTGGCCTCCAAAGATGCACATACCAAAGCCAAAACTCAACGGCAATACTACGCCTTGAGTGCACAGGTATTTTGCCCTTGGTGCTAGCCTAGGCAAATACCTCAAAACTTTTAACTCGAGGTTCCTCTAGTCAATTAGACTTAAGGATCCTCAAAATCAGTGGCTTACTCTTAAACTTTAGAGTTGCTCACTTATATAAACCCAAGATATGAAAGGTTTGGTGCAAAGATTTGTGAAGAATTCTTTGGGTTTATATAGTGCTTCAAAGACAACAAAGTTAATTAAGAATCTGATGTGGGATAAAAGCTAATTTAATCTTAGCCATTGGATTTTAATTTAGTGGTTTAATGAGATTATAAGACCCTAATAAGAGTTTGGGCCGAATTGGAATTAAAAACAAATAACAAAAAAAATTAAAAAAAAAATTGACTATTCACGAGTTACTATTCACGCGTACTATTCACGTGAATAGTAACCTTTTTTATTTTTTTTTTATTTTTTATTTTTATTTTTCCAATTCCCAAAGTGCCCCTATCGTCATTCACCAATCCTTAAGCCACTATGGAACCTCATAAATGATCTGTTCAATAATTAAACACATTGAACCATTTATGAACAATTCCTACAGCAATCATATATGCTGTTAAATATGTACTGTGCACTGTTAACCACTGATTTCGACTTTGTTGTGTGTGACCTTTTGGGTTCCCCTCAAGTTGGACATGAAATGAATCGTGATAATCTAATCGAACATAAATTATCCTCCGATCATATGGTCGTTCGATTTCAATGACCAATGTTGACATCTAGCAACATGCCAAAGCCCCCAAATGAGAATGAAATATATATATACCCATTATGTATGTGATTTACATATGATACGGTCCTTCGCCTCATTGTATCCCCACCTATTGACCTAGGGTACGGAAAGTGTCTACCCGTATGGTCAAAGGTATGATGTTGATAGTGTCATGAATTGTGCTAACCCAAGAATCTCACATGATTCTTCCGCTGTGGCCACAGTCTCAAGCACTGATCACATATATCAACCCGCGAACTGGAATACTACTCTTATAAGAACATATTATCCAAGAGAGTGGTGATTCTCTGTTGTATCTTTACAAGCTTCATGTGTTTCAACAAATGACCCAATCATACCCTTATGACCGGATCTTTTGAACCGAGGAAGGAGAATGTCAAAGTTATTTGATCCAAACATAAGATTGTAAAGACCTCAAGTCTAAGGACTAGTCATATAATCGATACATGAAAGTTCTCACAAACACATGGGATAAACACTCTATATGAAAACTTTCGGCGGTCAGTTCGATGGACACGAGCAACTCATGCATCCATATGATACACCAAGCGGACGGATCTCCGCTAGTAGCCTATGAGATTGGCTACCCCACTTAAAGGCGGATCATATCATCATGCTAGTCTCTCCGCTTTGTGAACGCCCATGTTATTCACAAAACTATGACTAGGAACATTTAAGAGTAATGATTCTCATAAGGCGTGGAAGCCATCGTCTTATTACTCCAAGGGCTTTATTACAGTGTTGATGATTCATATAAGTTATGTAAGACACGTTTAATAAAAATTGCCATTTTATTAATTAATGAAAATATTACAAATACATGTATATATAGCCCATCCACAAGTTTGGTATAGGGCATATCTCTAACATGTGTGACATATTAGTTTATTAACCCGGAACACGAAAATATGCAAAAGTCTCTTCCAGTTGTCAGATGCAAACACACAAAGTAACCCAACTACTATATTCCTATGTTAATTAAGAAACTCTGAATTCATTAATTTTAAGTTCCAATTATGGCTATCCACGTACAACAAGTATATTCCTATCTTGGAATGAAATCTTTAAGGTGACTGTGAGATCGTGAGCTATCGAGTCCACGGCTGAACCTAAAATCCCTTTTCCAAGTTCATTTTAAGTTTATCTAATCAATTTTATTTTTGGCCAATTAACAAGAAGAATTAAGAACTAGACTCAATAAAAAAATCAAAACATCACACGAGAGATAAGAAAAGTCCTCTTATTAAATATTGATATTGGTTTTCATCACAACCTTAGACAACGTATTTAGTTACGACACATATCTAAAATTACGAAAGACATAATAAATAAATAAACATTATAAAACAATTTTAAAAACTAAAAAGTTAGAATAAAACAATAAAATAAAATGTTGAGGTTAGGGGTTCCACTTTTATTATTTCAAATTTAGAAATCTCTCTTATTAGAATATATAAATTTGCATTATATTATCAACCGACCATATAGGCTGTATCCTGATTAAGTCAGGTTTTAATTAATTTCAACCGATCATAATTAAGTCAGGTTTGAAAATTTATTTATTATAAATAAGGGAGATTGGTCTAAACTATCATAATAAAAGCTTCACCTTTTCACCCCAGCAGAAAGAAGTTACCTACTCATGCTTTAAGTAAAACACACACAATTTTATTGCTAAAATAAAAAGTAAATACAAGAAAGCTGTAACTAAACAAGCAAGATGCTCTCTTCTTAATATTCTAAGAAATTCCCCAAAAGAAAGTTTGAATTTTCCATCTGAATCAGGCCTCTAGCGTGAAGGCTTGGACATCGCGACGCTGACGTCATGATGACGCAAGTGATGACACGTGTCAGCAGATGAATTATTATGTTGACGTCATGATGACACGGCGATGACGCACGTGATGACGGAGTGATAACGCATGTCGGCAGATGAATTATTAAGGCGGGTCGCGACGTAGAGAAGTGTGTGCATCGCGACACGTGGATTTCCCATTTTGCCCTTTTTCATTCGTTTTTCACCGTTTTAGTCCCGATTTGATTTCAATAAGTCTCGATATTTTATTTATCTACAAAATAACACAAAACACATCAAAATATTCACAATACCCGAGAAACTATACAAAATATTAAGTAAAATGGGCGGTAAATATTGATATATTTTCCGCTCATCAAATCATCGGAAGAGGCTTATGCATATTTTTGTGTTCCAGGTTAACAAACTAATATATTACACATGTATAAGAAAATCAATTCATCATTAGAATAATATTGTGTGAAGTCACAACCCTAAATGTGTTGTATCTTTTATTTATTTTCATTTGTATTTTCTTTTGTATTTTTATTTATTTAGCAAATCAACATTCAACCAACCAAACCAACAATCAATCACTTCTTACCTCAATTAGATACCTGTAAATAAATAGTATCAACAATTAATAATTAGCAGAAATAAGTCCTCGTGGGATCGATATTTTTATACTACTTGTGCGATATGTGCGCTTGCGTATACGTGTGCAAATCGTGGATCAAGCTTCCGCATAATTGCCTTCGGATTGAACTGACATCTGTTACAATCATATCATTCGATTCAAAGAATTCTCCGTTTCAAAACCATACATGAGATGAAAATCTCATATGGCTTCTCCCTTATGTGCATAATGAGAATAGAATAATACATGGAATCAAAGACAAAAAAATTGAAATATTCTCATTATGAACTGAATATGACTAATATTTTTACAAAAAATCTCTAACCAACTTTCCTGCAAAAAGCTTTTTTTATTCTTAATGTCACGTGTATAACAGATTTTAATTAACTCTTATATAATATCAATTGCTAATAAAAAAGAAAAACCACAGGAACAAGTTTTGAGATAAGATGGATACGCAGAGGGTTTTTATTTCTTAAACAAGAAGGCCATATGAATGCTGAAAATACATATTTATATATACTTGCACTACAAGCCGTCTGGCGTGCAGGAAAAACAAAACTTTATTAATGCAAAAAAAAAAAAAAAAAAAAAAAAACTAGTGAGTTCAGAGTCTACACTATCACAAAATCTATTATCATCATCATCATCTGCAGAATCTTGAAGAATTAGTTGATTAAAAAAAATGTCAGTTTCATGTTCCGCATCCCTGATGTCGTTTCGTCTCTGATTACACTCTAACTCGACCAAACAAAGCAACAATTGATCTTCAAAATTGCCAGCATTTCTTACTCCAGTTATGATTCCATCTTTGAGCCATCGTATGTTGAAATCTGGAAATTGCTAGTTGCTGGAGAACCAAATATAAAATTCTCGAATAAGATAACTAGTGTATAAACACTTGGAAAACGTCACAAGGCAGAACTGAAATGAATTCGAAATAAGACACGAGTATAATCTGGTTCATCAATTGATTAACAGCAACACCACATAAAAAGGGTTATAAATTTACAATTTTCAATGATGAGGTAGGTTTGCTGATAAAGCACATGCTTAGCCGAGGAAGTATTCAACAATGGCTAAGAAAAAAGTAGAAGGTATAAAGCGTCATTTGACAAAAAACTGTCCTCCATTATTTTATTCTCCATTAAAGATTCAGAATTTGTCCCAATAAAAGAACCTTGCTTCTAGGCCAGAGATATCTATATTAACACTAATTCAGTGCAACACATTAGATGTGACAATAATATTACTAGAATATTTTCCAGAAAAGCAAGATTCTATCCACTTTGCAAGTAAGATCCATCAATAATTTCTTACTTTCTTACTTCTGGCACGATAATTTTACAAGGAACTATTTCGAGAAAAGTAAGATTCTATCTACCGTAGAAAGTGAGAACTCAGGAATGATTTCTTGCTTTGCTGCTTCTGGTGATACAAATTAATATTTATTTACAAGGGTTCTATAGTGATGCAAATTAGCACACACGACATAACCATATGGAACATAAAGACAAACGTATAAGCAACATACTCAGTTGCGTCGAAAGCATCAAACTAAACACCCAATTCCACTCTTCTTCAATAGCAGGGTAGAGGAACTCCTATTATTAAAATTGACAAAATAACAATTCTATCACGAACAAGATAACTTGAGACTCGGGCTAATTCCTCACAACATAGATGATATTATCTAAATAAGAAAAGAGAAAACTAAATTGGTATTTACATCCGTACTTTAATTTTAACATCTACAAAAAGGAATCAAAACATCATGTTGAAAAAAGATTATTCCCTGTAAACACTATCAGCTACAGATGTATTTGACATTTATCATTGTCGTGATCATCATCGTTACCGATATTATCAACGTCATATGCATAGAGTTATTTAAGCTGCTAACTACTAAGCATAACAAGAAATATGTACCTTGGCTCAATGAGATTTGATAACTGCAATCAACAGCTGGTCTCCAGCAATTTGTCTTACTCGTTGTATAAGTTCATGGCGCGACATCTTATTTCCCTGAAAGGCAACAAGTTGAACGACAGGAAACTCATAAAAATTGAGAGTAAAGGGCTAACCAATGACACCACGGGCAACAAAACAAAAGTACTTACTTTGTGATCTCTATGATACTTGCTGATCAAAGCAACAGTTGGTGGAGGCAAGAACTTGGATAATGCAGAAATTAGCATTGGAAATGACATCCAAGGCGAAGTTGGCATTCTCAATGAATCCCGAACACTACCAAACCCTACACAATTCAAAAAAAAAGTCATATAAACATTACAGAATTTGAATCAAAAATTCTAACAATCCATAAAAAAATTCCAAGGAAGATTGGAAATTTTAACTTGCTTACCCTTCATAGAAGAGGGAGCCTTCAAACTTATTATGTATTCTGGCAAGATATGAGTGTTCATGTTAGTGCTCCACAAGATATACTTCTTTGGCACCTGTAAATTGTCCACGCCAGAATCAAACTCTCCAGAACTCGGATGATACTGATCAGAACCAAGATGGACAACCTCTTGCTTTCCCAGTACAACAAGACACAACAACAAATACCGCACCCCTTCTTTGTCAACAACCGAGCTCTTTACACTGTAAAGAAGAAATCATTATTAGCAAACACGATACACAACATACATGAAATGAAAAAATAAAAAGCAAAAAAGTAAAGCATCCGTATGATGCTTACCATTCCATAGGGGAATCATCAGGAGAGAGATAGACGCCACCACCATACATTCCATGATTATTAGGCTTCCCAGTATAGCCAAAGCCATGCTCTATAATCTTGCAAATTTCATCTTTCGTGCCAGCATACCAAGCATACTTCACGTTTGCATCACCACCACATTTTTTAGCCACAGCTTTGGCAAAAATATGAAAAGATTGGACTTTAGCTTGACCCATAAAATCACAAAATGAGTTTCTATGAATCGAAACTATCTTCGTATGTGTCCCAAGAACACCTAAACCAGAAACCAATCTTCTCTTTAAAAGCTCATAAACTATGTCTCCTTCATGTAAACTGTTAGAAAAAAATCCCTAATATATTTTACATGTTTGTCCTCTTAGGATCTAACCATACATGTATTATTAGTCCTAGATTTATTTACATGCTAATTGAAATAAATCTAAGTTAATCACAACACAATTGCATACCTTAAACTTGTAGAGACCTCTTAATCAAACTTAATTGATTGCTTAACTCAATAAGCAAATGGTCTTATTATAGGAGGGAACCAAGTCACTATTAGCTCACATGCATGTATTACTATTAATCCTTGATTACTATTTAATCACATGCATTGATTACTATGTAATCACATGTATTTGGATGCATAATGACTTTCTCTAACCCTTCCAAAAATGTTACCATCATGGGTGTACAATTTGTTCCTCATTTAACATTTTACTAATTGTTGTCACTTAACAACTCTTGTTGTTACTTAATTATTTTATTAACAACTCTTGTTGTTTACTTAGTAATGAAATCATTACTAATTGTTGTTATTTAACAACACCACATAATTAGCTTAATAATTTCCAAGATGAAATTATTACTAATTGTTGTTATTTAACAACACCAAATAATTAACTTAATAATTTCCACATGAAATTATTACTAATTGTTGTTATTTAACAACACCAATAATTAACAACAATTAATTTCCAACATCTCCCACTCACACATGATGGGATCAACAATTTTTATTATCTCTACAAGAATAATTCATACTTTGCAATTGTGCCGTGCGACCAGCATACTTCGAGAGCTCACTTGCTATACATCTGTTAGGAATATATAGCCGCTCGAAAAATGGATAGAACCATAGTGGATTATGTATGCAGTATCATCGATCATTTATCACATTAAATCTCTCTCGATCTCTTTTCGAATGTAATATTTATTTTGTATTCACAATCATGTTTGATCACATAGAATAACATAATTGGTCGACCAGTGAATACAAGCTAATGTGAAATTACTCATATAATGATCTTTCTCCTTTCTCGAATCTCTCAACTTTGATTCAATTCGCTTTTCCAGAGATACCCTTTCGGATCGAATCTCTCATGATCCTTCAGCAACACTCCAAGATAGCGATCATCAAATCTAAGTTTTAAGAAGCAGACAATAGTCTGAAGGGTACAATGTGAGATTGAAATAATCTCAAGGGTCTCACAAATAATCAAGACTGAGATCTTAACTTGTATTACCCTCAATAGTGGCAAATGTACACATGGTATGAAAACATGTGCTACGGTATTCTCTCTTTTCCATGGAGCGCATGTCTCATAAAATACCGTACAGATTATAGTTCAGACAAACACAATGTCTAACTCATAACTGACATTAAGACAAGTGAGGTGAAACGAACTTATTCACCTTAGGTCATATCACAGAGAAAGTGACCTCATAATGACTTTACTTAATTTTCAAGCTTGAGCTCTCTAAATTATCACTCAGATAATTAGCTTAAAAATTTGTCTCATCTCCCATTAACACAAAGTAATGGAGGCGATTGCCCGTGTGAGGGGGCCAATCATTCACTTGTCCGACATACTTCTCATACTAACTAATAGTATATTTGTTTAAACATGTATCAACATAATAACATGTAAGCATTGAACACAAATATCAATGAGTATTAACATTAGTAAACATTATTTGGGAAAAATACATATAATAATATGTAAGCACATTAACATCTACGCAATCCCTGAGTTTTTACATGTCTAACAAAGACATCTCTAGGAACAGGCTTGGTCAATGGATCTGCTACCATTTCTTGCGTAGAAATGTACTTCATATTTACCTCTTCTCGTGCAACTATGTCTTTCACAAAGTTATATTTGGTATCTATATGTTTCATTTTACAATGGAATTTTGGGTCTTTTGTGTAGGCTATCGCTGTTTCACTATCACAGTTAACTAATACTGGACCAGAAGCTTCATTTGACATATCCAAATGATCCAAGAACCTTTTCAACCACACAGCCTCTTGTACTGCTGATGAAAAGGCCACAAATTCAGCCTCCATTGTGGATAAGGCTATACAAGATTGTTTCTACTGCTCCATGAAATGGCACCATTATTTAGCAAGAAGAAAACAAAACCGGAGGTAGATTTTCTTTCATCTAAATCTCCTCCCCAGTCAGCATCAGTATAGCCTCTCAATTGCAGATCATTTCCTTGATAACATAATGAGTAATCAGCTGTCCCTTCAGATACCTAAATATCTTTTAACTGTTTTCCAATGTGCTAGTCCTGGATTGGATTGGTATCTACTTACCATTCCAACAGCGAAACCGATATCAGGTCTTGTACACAACATTGCGTACATTAAACTTCCAACTGCATTTGCATAAGGAACTTTCTTCATTTGTTCCTTTTCCTGTGGAGTTTCAGGACACAATCTACGACTCAAAGCTTCAGTTTTCGTGATAGGAGTATCAATGGGTTTGCAAGCCTGCATTTGGAAGCGTTCAAGAATTTTCTTTATATATGACTCTTGTGAAAGAGATAATAAATTCTTTGAACGATTTCTTGAGATCTTAACCCCAAGAATATATGCAGCTTCACCCATATGTTTCATCTCGAAGTTAGATGATAACCATTCTTTAATGTGTTTTACAAACTCCTTATCATTTCCGGCTATAAGTATATCATCCACGTACAAAGATAAGATAATGAACTTATCTTTATCTCTCTTGGTGTACACACAATGATCTTCATCTATCATTGTGAAATCATTCGAAATGATTGTATTATGGAATCGTATATACCATTGTCTAGACGATTGCTTGAGACCATATATAGACTTTAAAAGTCTACATACTTTCTCCTTTTCATTTTCTTTTATGAAACCTACTGGTTGTTCCATGTAGATTTCTTCATCAAGTTCTCCATTGAGAAAAGTAGTCTTTACATCCATTTGATGTAATTCTAGATCCATACTATGCTACTATAGCCAGAATCAAGCGAATTGAGGTAAACCTTACAACAGGTGAAAAAGTCTCTTCATAGTCAATTCCTTCATGTTGCGTATACCTTTTTGCGACAAGTCGTGCTTTATATCTTTCGATATTGCCATCGGCATTACGCTTTATTTTAAGAACCCATTTGTTCTTAACAGCTTTGCGTCCTTTGGGTAGATCAACCAATTCCCAAACTTGGTTGGACCTCATTGACTCCATCTCTTCTTCCATTGCTTTCATCCATTTTTCCTTAGCAGGACATTGAATAGCCTCTCTTATGTTTCTAGGTTCTTCATCATCTTGAGGTAGAATCATAAAGGTTTCTCCTTCGATATCGAAACGACGTCGAGGAATGCCTATACGATTACTACGTCGCAATTGGGATTCTAGTGGTGGAACTGATTCCTCACTTTCGATATTATTCCCATTTGTATCGTGCACATTGCTCCCACTTGGATTATGTACATCACTCCCACTCGGATCACGTAAATGAGACTCGTGTGAAACTAATTCATCATTTTGAGATTCATGTGAAACAGATTCACCATGTTTTCTCAAATTTCTCTCATCATACTCCCACTTGAATGCATCACTCCCACTCGGATCACGTAAATGAGACTCGTGTGAAACTAATCATCATTTTGAGATTCATGTGAAACAGATTCACCATATTTTCTCAAATTTCTCTCATTACTCCCACTTGATTTAGGTAATCCCGAGTGTTCACCAATCATGTGATACATGTGATCTTGAGTTTCATATAGAGATAAATCTTGACCTATCTCTCTCTGCTTAGGAAAATCATTTTCTAAAAATGTGATATCTCGTGATTCAAATTCTGTCACGCCTTCACTTTCATGTTCACCTATGCAAACATATCCTTTTGATTGTTCAGAATATCTTATGAAGATACTTTTTTTTCCTCTTGGGCCTAACTTTCCATGTTCGTGAGAACACACATGAACATAGGCCGCACAACCCCAAGGTTTTAGAAAGTGAATATCTTGTTTACGACCTGTCCATAACTCATATAGTGTGGTGGACACATTAGATGGCACTCGGTTAAGTACATATGTGGCAGTTAATAATGCATCACCCCAATAGGTTATTGGAAAATTTGCTTGTGCCATCATAGACCTAACCATTTCAAAAAGAGTTCTATTTCTTCTTTCCGCAACACCATTTTGTTGAGGAGTAGCAGGAGTAGTCAACTGACGACTAATTCCTTTTTCATCACATAATTCTCTGAACTGATCAGATAAGTACTCACGACCACGGTCAGTGCGTAGTGCTTTAATTTTCTTGTTCTAATTGATTTTCTGTTAAATTCATAAATTTCTTGAAACATTCTAATGCTTCGGATTTATGAGCAATCAAATAGACATAACCAAAGCGAGTAAAATCATCTATGAATGTGATGAAATAAGATGATACATGCCTTGCCCTGACATTCATTGGACCACATATATCTGAATGAATTAATTGTAATGGAAATCTGCTCTAGTCCCTTTTCCAAATGGTTTTCTCGCAGTTTTTCCTGCCAAGCAATATTCACAGGTTGACAATTCTACCTTCTCAATATTTCCCAGAAAGCCTTCTTTGGCTAATCTGTTCATTCTTTGCTGGCCAATGTGGCCAAGTCTAGCATGCCACACAATTACATCACTATCATTATTGACAGTTGAAGTAACAAACGAAAAACTGGAATTGTGATTGAAACACTCAACATTCAATACAATAAAACCATCCAGAAAATAACCAGAACCATAGTGTATTGTACCTAAGTACAAATCAACACCAAATTTATGGAAGTTCAAATTGAAACCTAAATTAACCAAAACCAACACAGAGACTAAATTTCGACGAATTATGGAGCAAACAATACATCATGTAGTAGTAAAATTTTTCCACCATACATGACTAACTTGCATGTTCCTATGCCTTTGACTTCAACCCGTGAGTTGTTGCCAACATATATCCACTTCACCCCAGGTGAAATTCGTCGAAATTCCACGAAGGCATCTCTATCATTCGCTACATGGTCTGTGGCTCCTGAGTCTACAGTCCACAAAGGATTAGATTCAGTTAGAAAGGTTGAACTTGAAACACATATTTCATTTAAATATGCACGAAAGGTATTCACCTTTTTAGGCTCAGTGCAGTCACGAGCAAAATGACCTTTCTTACCACAGTTAAAACATTTAACCTTTGCCATGTTTTTCTTTTTGGTAGGACGTTTTCCTTTCCCATGTTGATTGGTTTTCTGTTTCTTTTCTGGCTTGGAAGAATTTTGTTCTTTTCCGAACTGGAACCCACCACCATGAAACTTTCTTTTCTTTTTGAAACCCCCAGGTTTGCTAGTTTCCGTCATATACACTTCAGTATTTGACTTAGCAGCGCAAGACGGTCGCTTTTTAATTCAAGATGACGTTTAGCATCATCAAAGGTTTTGATGCTCTCATTGTGGGTCAAATGCATTTTCATATGCTCCCAGCTATTTGGAAGAGAACGAATGACCGCTTGGACTTTCTGTTCATCTGTAAGAACATGTCCAGCATCTGCCAATTCAGTAATCATGTTTGACATTTGCCTCGAGTGTTTTGACATAGTGAACTCATGACGTTTCTTGTATGTGTCAAACTTGATTGTCAGTGACCTGAGTTTGGTTATTGAGGTACTACCAAACTTTTCAGCTAGTGTGGACCACATGTCCTTAGCCATGTCATATTTCCTGAACTCTTTCATTAGGTCATTATCCATACTGCTCAGCAACGTAATGCGGGCAATGGAATTCTTTTTCTTCCTGGCCTCATAAGCCTCTCGGTCTCGCCTGTGTTGGGCCGTAGTGTCCTGTTCAGGTTCATCCATGCTCATTTTCAAGGTTTCAAGAACCGCTTGTTCTTCTAGCACATATTGGATTTTCATGCTCCAAATTTCATAATTATCGCCATTCAGTTTCTCACCCTTGTTGAGTTCAGCGATAATGTTCTTTGTTGCGGAAGCCATTAAAAAAAACACAAAGTTTCTGCAGACATTCATGCACAAATGTTAATACTTTTGACTATTTTATCATGAAACGATTATGTTTAATAAAATTCTTCAATGGGGTTAGAGTCAAAAGGTCACTATGTGTCCAATCATCATCTAATTACCCAATGTAAAAATATTATCAACATAATCAATCATGTAAAATCATTTTCTAAAAATTACATAAATTCTTAGAACATCTTAATCATGCGACTATTGTACATGACAATCATTGATTTAATTACATAAATTAAATTCAACATGAAACATTCATACATATAAATACAATATTTACATGCCGTAAAATAACACACAGAAACAACATGAAAGAAATTAATATTTTACAATAATAATTTTCCCAGTTGTAGAGTCCCAACTCTATATGTTTTTTGATACGAATCCTCAAACTCTTTGGGTAACTCGTAATTGATCTTGGACAGCCATGGAAAACCTATAGCAAATTTAGGATCCTTACAACGTTTCAGGGACATCGAAGGAAAAATAGTATTATTTGCTTTATGTCGTAGATACTGAACCGCTAACCTCTCAATGGCGTTATTATAAGGAACATGTTTTTCCTCACGTTTTACTAATATCCAAATACGAGTAAGTTATTTTTGCCATATCTTGGGGAGAGTGTTTCTCAGTAATTTGAATCTATTCGGCTGTCCTATCCAATTACCTGCCCAGATAGACTCCTGTAACATGTTATTGAAAGTGATGATATGCGAAATCATATCATCGCTTTCACTCATTCGATATTTATCAATTTCCATCAACATGTCTAATATCATCTCCTGGTCTGTGGGTGTCGTAATCACTTTTGCAAATCTTCGAATAATCGCCATGATTTTTCTGCAACAAATACAAGAAAAAATCAATACAATGAAACATAAAGTTACATTGACTAAAATAAATATCACAAAGATATTTATCATAAACACAAAGTTTATATGATAAAATAAATTTATCATGGTCGATTAATACAATATGCAAAAAGGATTAGACATTTAACCATGACGGATCGGAATTACCGAAGCAAACCGATACAGACATGACCCACACGGGTCAACACGGATGTCCACGCGCCGCAGGAGTGTCTCACGCGCCACCACGCGCCGGCCACGGGCTCCCACTCGTCCTCACGCGCCCTCACGCGCCGGCCAGCCTCGGGTAACTTTCACGCGCAGACGACACGTCGTCTGCCAGTTCCGTGAGTGTATGACATGTCGGTTGTAAGGTTGAAGGCCAGCCGACTTGTCGGCTGTTATTTTCATGGACGACGTGTCGTCCTTTTCTTTTATATGCGTACGACTTGTCGTACAGGAAAAGCGGACGACTTGTCGTCCTCTTCTCTAAAGACCGGATGACATGTAGTACATTTATTCTGGGAGTGTTTTTCTGGGTAAAAACAGATTCATCTAGCCAACTTCTAGGGTCCATATCTTTCTCAATTTTAATGCAAATTATGCAAATGATATACCAAATTGAAGATCTCATGACGTAGTTTTCAAAACATATTTGAACATGCGATTATCAATTTTCTACAGAGAGTTATTACGGCCCAAATTTGGAAGAAAATCATTTTTTAAAAAACAAAAACCAGAAGCATTTTCAACATATTTCATGCATGTTCATGCATTTTTTATGTAATCCAACTAGAATACATGCATTTAAGCTCTGATACCAATGTTAGGAAACAAAATCCCTAATATATTTTACATGTTTGTCCTCTTAGGATCTAACCATACATGTATTACTAGTCCTAGATTTATTTACATGCTAATTGAAATAAATCTAAGTTAATCACAACACAATTGCATACCTTAAACTTGTAGAGACCTCTTAATCAAACTTAATTGATTGCTTAACTCAATAAGCAAATGGTCTTATTTATAGGAGGGAAACCAAGTCACTATTAGCTCACATGCATGTATTACTATTAATCCTTGATTACTATTTAATCACATGCATTGATTACTATGTAATCACATGTATTTGGATGCATAATGACTTTCTCTAACCCTTCCAAAAATGTTACCATCATGGGTGTACCATTTGTTCCCCATTTAACATTTTACTAATTGTTGTCACTTAACAACTCTTGTTGTTACTTAATTATTTGATTAACAACTCTTGTTGTTTACCTAGTAATGAAATCATTACTAATTGTTGTTATTTAACAACACCACATAATTAGCTTAATAATTTCCAAGATGAAATTATTACTAATTGTTGTTATTTAACAACACCAAATAATTAACTTAATAATTTCCAACATGAAATTATTACTAATTGTTGTTATTTAACAACACCAAATAATTAACAACAATTAATTTCCAACATAAACTAATCAACCCATTACAAAACGGTGTAGGCGGATCAACAGCAGGACCAGAAACAGAACTTTCGCAATCCGAAAGTGTTGACAATGATTCTTCTTCATCATGGGTAGTATCTACATATGAATTGAATCTATTTGTTTGCTTTGATTGGCTAACTAAACTAAACCCATTAGTATTTTCCATTTTGAAAGACTAAAATAAAAATAAAAATAAAAATATTTACTAAAACAGAGGTTTCATATAACCAATATATATACAGACAAAGAAAAATCGACGAATTTCTACAGGAAATCAAAAAAGCTAAACTAAACTAACTTATACATATCAAAGCAAAATAAATATATGAAAATGGATATTGATTGAAACGACCTAGAAAAAAGAACCTGTGTGATTTTGAAGGTAGCGTGGGTAAAACGTAACGGCTTTTGCAAGTGGGGGAGTTCGAATTGAATTGAATTGAATTGCTTGGAGAGAAAGGGAAGAGAAACCCAAGTGAAGTATTTATAGGTTATTATTTAACGGAACTAACCGCCTATGTGGTTTTTGGCGGTGCGGCGCTGGCTGTTTTTGAGGGGCATATCGTTTTGGTTGTGTGAAATTTTGAAGGTGTGTAAAATGACCCTTTTGACATTGCTAAATTTATATTGACATTTTACATTGCTAAATGGGCCTATCGGTTTGAAAAAAATATATATTGGCATTGCTAAATGGGCTCACCTTTTGTTGTTGGTAGTGGTAATTTTTCAACTACTGTTTAATTTGAGATATATTTTATATTGCATCTTAAAAAAGAGACGGAATAAGAAATTTATAATGAAAACTCAAGCGAGACGGGACGGGACGGGAAGGAATGGGATGTGATGAGATTTAACGGAATGAGATGAGATTTTAACGGGATATGGGACGAAATTAGGACGATTTTTTATCTTGAAAAAATATAATCGTCCCGGTTTCATAAATTGATTAGGATTGAGATTGACAAATCTCATCTCGTTCCGACCCTTTGCCAATTTGCCATCCCTATGGGTACCATGTGTTATTTTAATTATTTTTATTTTTGTTTGGAGATGAAAATGGGCCGGATATATTATAGAGATTACAACACTCGTATTCAGTCTCTTCAACTAACGGTTACGAAAATTATACTCGTATTTAATTTTCACATACTGGCAAGTGGAAGTTTATGTTCACACATGAATTTTTATATGGGATGGTAGTGCTCGTACTCAACCAATCCAACTAACAGCTATTGAAAATATACTTACACCTAGTAGTAATGTATTGGGCTCTTCCCTATTCCCGTATGGATTTAGGAAAATAAGGCTATGAGGGTTGTCATTTTTATTTATTTATATATTTTTGGGCATTAAATGTAGTATTCATGCATTGTTATCAAGTCTGCCACAATTACATTATCCCGGTATCGATATTGGGATTATTGAAGTTGAAACAATATCCATTCAAATTGAAACTTCTAATATTGAATATGAAACATGTTTCAATTTCAAGTTCAATAGCTCATGTACATTTCAAGTTCAATTATCTAGATTTCAATTTTAATTCAAGAGACCATAAATTACGCTAACTAAATTTCGGGGCGCCTAAGCGGGTTACTTAAATAAGGCTCTTATAATAAAAGATTAAAAAATAAAAGTACTTTAAAATTGAATTTTCTTAATATTTGGGTCTTAATTTCGAGACAAATGTTAAGATACCAACCAACCGCATATATCAATTGTCTCTAAAATCGTTTTAATCCCATTTAAATATTGGGATACATTATCAAAACCCTATCAAGTAATATTGAAAAAGCACGCAATCAGCTATTATAAAAGTGAAGAACCTTATTAATGGAAATAAAGGTCTAAATGAGTTTGAAATTGCCATAAATTACTTGACTAAATGGATTATTATGGAATTATAGAGTGATCAAATTAAGGCTTAGCTGGTTTTTGAATTTCTTTTTTCTATTGAGGATACACAAACGTGGGGCGGTAACTTGTAAATATGGAAACGGTTTCTACTTCTGCTAGCTTTAATCCTGAGGAAATGAAAAAGGAAAACTGCTTAGCTCAAACATATGGGCTATGCAACAGTAAAGCTATCGGGACTACTAAAGAGTAATGTTAGACGTAGACGAGATGAGATTTATCAATTCTGATTCCATTATGTTTATGAAATCATGACGAAAATTTATTTCAGTCCCGTCCTGTTATGTTTTTCAGGATAAAAAATCTTCTCGGTCCCGTCCTATATTTCGTTAAATCTCGTCTCATCTCGCTTAATCATGTCTCATTCCGTTATCCCTTTCCATGCCGTTTGAGTTTTCGGGATAAATTGTTTGTCCCGTCCATGTCCCAAATCCCGTTCCAAATGAGACAGGATCCTGTTGAGACAGGACGAGATAGAAAATTTACCATCCCTAGTAAGAAGAGTGGTGTAGTTAGAAAATTAGTATAGTTGGAATAAAATTTGATTTCACAAAAAAATATATATATATTAAATACTTTTTATTTTAACGGAAGTAAATTAAAATTATAACACTAACAAATCATATTTTTTATTAATTTATATATAATAATTTATTAAATTTCCGAATTCAACAGGCCACTGTCCTCACTAACAAATCATATTTTTTATTAATTTATATATCATAATGTGTGACGGTATCAAATTATCTACACATCTATACCAGAGTCTAGAGGTGGCCACCGGTCTAGTTTCGGTTCCACACTTATGTGGAACTGGAACCAAACCGAACGGTTCCGGTTCGGTCCCAGTTCCATTTCGATTTTTTTTAAATTTTAATAATGTTTTTTTTAAAAATAAAAATAAAACGGTTCCACCGTAGAACCGCCGGAACCGAACAATTCCAACGGTTTCGATTTGAACTGCTAAAACCGTCCGGTTCCAGCGGTTCTTTTCGGTTCAGTCAATGATGAATTCTAACCGAATCGAAAAATTTCTATTCCGGTTTCGGAATCGTCCGGTTCCAACCGATTCAATTCCGATTCCAAATCAAAACCGTAATCATCTCTATCGAAATCTAATGATCTCGATCTAAATTATGTGGAATTTCATCGATATTCCAAAAACAAAAATTAAAGTGACGACTTGACATAAAAATCAAAACATGAAGAGAGAACAAAAATGGGCTTGTTGTCATGTTCAAATTTCAATCCATCTCTGAAGCTAAACTGGTCCAAGTTAAGTTTTCAAGAATTTGTCCATTTTGAGCGTTAAAAAACGGGCCCATCTTTTCTTCTCATTTTATTCAATTGCCAGTCCAATCCAAGATACAACCACGAATATTATAATTGTATCACAGGGCCGGCACTAAGGTTGATAATTTTTTCCGTCTCATTTTGGACATATTCTTTTTGTTTGATATGAAAACGGGATGAGATAAAAAAAAAATATCTCGGAATTTTTAGCGAGCACGCAAACTGAAATGGAATTTTAATGAGATAGAACGGGATTTAATGGGACATGAAAAAATTTAATAGGATACATGATAAGGTGAGATGACTTTTTTGTCATAGAAAAAAATAATAGGACAAGATCAGGAGGAATTTTTGTTCTAATTGTATACACTTTGATTGACAAATCTCCTCCCGTCCTGTTACCAATCCTAAGTAGCCTTAAGTTACTTTAAATTTTTGAGTTATAGGCGAGCTACTGATAAATGATTTTATATATATATATATATATATGGATGGCTGGCTGGGTTCTCGCATTTGTGTTATAGTTTCGTATTTTTCCTAGCTAGTTACCATTCCGTTGTGGGTAGAGTAATTGAATCTACTATGTAATTTCATAATTAATGATTGATATTGTTTTTGCTCTTCGTGTGAAGAAAGGCATATCTATACATCCCACGACCCAAAGTTCTTTGCCGAAACTTCAAAGTTAATAATTAGGACTCCTAAAGGAAGTGAGTCATTTTCCGTCAATACGACATGTTTAGACCCCCGGCTGGAGAGGATTTTCCAAACATACTCATATTATTAAAATGACTAAAAAAGAAGGATGTTTTGCCTACCGGTAGCCTCAGACCACCTGATATGGGTAGAATTTGATATGTATCTTTTATCGGGTGATAGATGGGTATGATATTACAAATCAAAACCCGTTATGGATAGCTTTGGTATGGACAAACCCGATTGACATTGGTATATTAATTTGCACTACTCATAATCATATATAAATATATAAATAACAAGAAGAAAGAACATGCAAATGCAATAATCATAATACTTGGAGAAAGAGTCATTCAAGGGATCAAAAGAGCTTGAGAAGAATCAGTGCAGTGGACATTCTCTCTCTCAAACATTCACTGTATAAGAAATTGATATGGGTTTATACATTAAATGTGTTATTTTAATGTGTAACTTTAATTTTTTCACATGTAGTTTGTAAGCCCAAATGATATGAATTTTATAGCTTTTATTATATTTGAAATTTTAAGCTCACTCGAATATATTTTTTATTTATAAATATTTGGAATTTAGGAACTCGTTAAAAATCTATCAAGTCCTAATGCAGGTTTGGTATTTTATTTGTTATGTGCGGCTGAATTTGATAATAACAAATAAAACCTATAATGAGTAATTATTAGCGGATTTGATTTTTTTTTTATTTTGTGAATACAAGTGCATTTGATACGTAAAAACCCTTACAAAAACCCACCAACTGCTATTCCTATTATATGGGAAAATCTTTGGTGCAACAGTGGTACCACGTCATCCATGCAACAAACCAATCAGCATTTGTCACGCGTGCTAAAAAGTCAAAAACCAACTAAAAAATATGAAGAAAATTAAACATGTTATTTTTTAATTGGTTGGTGGTACCACGTCATCCATACCACTGTTGCACCAAAGATTTACTCCTATTATATCGACGGTTTCATGACCACCTTTGGAATATCAGTCCGACG
Organism: Zanthoxylum bungeanum; assembly: GCA_019454045.1. Taxonomy (NCBI): domain Eukaryota; kingdom Viridiplantae; phylum Streptophyta; class Magnoliopsida; order Sapindales; family Rutaceae; genus Zanthoxylum; species Zanthoxylum bungeanum. The sequence goes on along the minus strand of SKCR01053016.1, from coordinate 23,640 downwards.
GCTATTGAGTACTTGAGTCTAATCAGACTTATAAAGCAAACATTATCAACTCATTTTTTCCCTAATTTTGGGAGGGTACCTCTTTTTGGAACATATTCTCGAAATGGATTTTAGATGAACTACACCACAAATTCTGCCAAATTTTTAATTGTATTATTAATAGAATTGTATTTATTCAGTAAAATACATTTTTACCACCAAAGAGAAATGGATAGACCCATCTCCCATGCAGTGACACAAAATTGGAAGAGATTTTCTTTTTGCTTTCCCGGAAAACTCTCCTTTAATCTGCTTTCATGTCTCTAAAACTCTAAAGCACACAGACGAGACAGTTAATCACTTTATCAATTATAATTCACTCACAAAACATACAGACATAAGCATATAAAATAAATTAAGTAGTGGGTTGGAGCTAGTTTGATTGGTAAAATTTCTTTAGCAAAAATAAAATAAGATATGGTTCGATAGTGTAGGGTTTAAGATCTTACCTTGAAATCCTAAGTTCGAATATCATGACAACCGGAGTTTTTATTCGCTTAAATTCAGAAGTGATGGTTTGAATGCGGGGTTTCCCAACCATTCTAAAAAAATTAATAATAATAATAATAATAAAAGAATCTTATTCCCGTGAATGGAGAGTGAATTTGATTGCCATTATATATATTATAACTCAAAAACAAAAATGATAACCTAACTACTATAATTTTTTAAGAACTATAAAATGAAGCACTACAATATATCTTCCTGGAAATTACAACAAAATCTAAAGCTTTGAATGTCTTACATGGCCAAGACATCAGAAATTAGAAACACAAAAAAAAAAAGATGACTAATTTTAAAAAACAACAAACAAAAATACAGAGCCAACACTAATTAAGGCAGTCGTTTTTGGACTCTGAAATTTCCCTGTTCACATTTTGCTTTCACACAAAAAAAATATAAAAGCAAATTATGTGAAAGCCCTCATTGCCTTTGGATATCATCAGAACATTCTAGACCAAAGAATTTGTGGCGGATGATCCATAACCGTTGATCATTCCACTCCATAATGATGATGATGATGTTCCCAAATTGCCCAGGTAACCGCCAGCTTGGTCTTGCCAGTTAAGTGACAAGAGCTTGGCGTTTGGCTTCACATCAACTGCATTTTGATGATCTTCATTTGCATGATGATCATATGGAAGCATAAGTCTCTGACACGTGTCAACATTAAAAGTGCCCCCATTTCCATCTAGACACATCCCAAAAGGAGAGCAAATATTATGAACATTTGATGCAACTGTACCCATATCACCATTCCCCATAAAATCAAAATTCCTAGAACTACCCAATATAGCTTCTAGCTTATTCTCCATAAAATCAATAGGCCTAGGGTTTTCAAGCATGAAATTATTAGGGTTAGCAAGTGTGCCGTGTGTCCCAAGTATGTTACCAAGGTGATGTGAGAATTGCATTTCTGGGAATGAAAGCTGGAGATCAGTAGGATTATGAGATGATGATGATATGGGGTTTTGGTTAATGGACTGAGTATCGTTTGATTTTTTAGAAGAAGAAACTTTCTTATTCTTTCTGCAGCCACCACCAACAGGAATGTTCCTCAAAGTGCCACCTTTGGTCCAGTACCTTCTACAAGTCTTGCAAAAGTACCTTGGCTGAGTGAGGCTGTAGTTGTTGTAGTAACAAAATTTGGTGTGTGTTGAGTCACACCTAGGACATTTAAGAGCTTGATCATGAGGTGGCCTTAGCCTCCTCTCCATCAATGGCCTTGAGCAAGTTAGCATGTGATCACTACATGGTGATGATGAAGAATCCAAGCCAGACTCCTCGTGAATCGAACTCTGCAATAATTGGAAACAAGAAAATAATGCAAATGTATTAGTGCTCGGAACATAGACATTCTTTTGTCTTTTGTGGAAGAAAAATGGCAGATAAAATTATTATCAAATCGATATTGTTTTAGGCTAAAATGAAATTATTTTGATGATAATTTTTTCATTGTTTTATCTCAAATGATGAAAGACTTAATGGAAGAGGAAGAAGAAGAAGGTAAATATCAATACTGTTGGCGACTTGAGGTAAATATCAATACTGTTGGCGACTTGATCGCATAAAAGGATTTTGATGACGTCAACGCGAATGAAGACTTCGACGTACAAACATGAAGCATTACAAAAAGTGTCGAAGCATATGGGGTGAAGAGCGAGAATATGAAGACTAGCGGCTAATTGAAGATAATGATTAAGAGCTAAATTTTATTGTAAGTGAGTTTACTCAAGTGATCTAAAGCTCTTAGGAATCATACATTTTGCATCACTTGCATTTAAAATGGCTTAGAATGCTAAAAGAATCATTTGCATTTTATTTGCACCAAAATGAACTTAATGCACAAGTGCATCGGTAAATGATCTTATAAAAACTAGCAAACGGTTGAATTAAACTTCAAATGATATACCGTTAGATAGATATATATCTCTAGTTTGCTACGGTTCAAACGGAACACAATTCTGATACATAGAACGTTTTCTAGAGCCATTTTACTACAACATGTTCAGATGTGCGTTTTCTGCATACATGTCACATTAGAAAATTCCATAAAATTCATCTTAATGTTTTTGGAGCTGAATTTTTTACAGTAGCTAGATCTATGTGTCTAGTCTATGTAGAAATTTATGGATCATGATTTGGAATTTGCTAGAGAAAGTTATGACCAAAATACCAAGTGTCGTCAGTCTTGACTGGTCATGCACATTATGAAACCAGGGAGCTCCATGCCAGTTTGCTCGCCGGTCTTCATGCCGGTTTTGGCTGAGAAAAGCATGCTCTCTGGAACCAGGGAGCTCCTCGCCGGTTTGCTTGCCGGTCTAACGGCTAGTTTTTCGAACGTTATATAGCCGTTGGGAGATATTGAAACCCTAAACCGGCATGCCGGTCTCCTCGCCGGTTTGCTCGCCGGTCTCGCTGTAAGTTGGGGAAAGCTTTGCATTTTATTATAAATAGAACCCCAACTCCTTTGCCTTAAGTTAGAGATCTAGAAAACCTTTATACACATTCTCTAAGGCAAACAAAGAGTGTCATACACCTTCATATTCATAAACACTCATCCAAGCTCACACACACACCTTCCATACATTTAGTGAGCTTAGAAACACTTGGGTTTGCTCTCACAAAATCTTCTTATTATTTGTGAGTGCCCAAGTGTGTTTTAATTCTTCTTTATCAAAAACACTTGTGATTTGTGAAATCCCATCGTTTGGGTAATTTGTAAAGGTTGTGAGTGCACCTACTTAGAAAACTCAATCTTGTAAAAGGTTTGGAGTGCGCCTTGGCGGAAAACTCTTGGTTACGAGTGAACCACGGAAAACTCGATTATAGTGGAAATCTTCAAGCGAGGCTTGGGGGAGTGGACGTAGGCACGTTTGGCCGAACCACTATAAATCGCGGTGTCGTATTTCTCTTTCCCTTAACTTTTACTTATTTGCAAGTTTGATTACATTTATAATATTGATTAGAAACTTGCATTTAGGCTATTAATTGGAATAGAGAAAATTGCCTAAAACTCCCACTTGGTAATAAGAGCTTAAAATCGGCAAAGATTTTATAATTCCGCATTTATAGCGATAACCCAATTCACCCCCCTCTTGGGTATAGAGATTTCTTGTCGCTATTGCTTGTAGGCACTTTCAAGTTGGTATCAGAGCGAGGTATTCTCAAGAAAGACTTAACCGTCCGAGAATAGACTATGGGATCTACAAGCCACTCTTCAAATTTTGCCGAGGGATATTCAACTACTAGACCTCCGTTTTACACCGGAATCGACTACAACTATTGGAAGTCAAGAATGTTGACTTATCTCCTAGCCAATGATCCGCCATCCTATTTGATTATCACACGGGGTGCAAAAATTACAACAAAAAGGGATAGCAATGGGGTTGAGATTCCGAAGCCGAGTTTAGAATGGGATAGTGAGGATCTAAAACAAGCTTCACAAAATGCTAAGGCACTCAACCAACTCCTATGTGCCATTGATCGGGATCAAGTTAGCAAGCTTCCGGAATGTGGAAATGCATATGATTTATGGAAGTCTTTGGAAATGGTCAATGAGGGCACAAGCCAAGTGAAGGAATCGAAGATCAACCGGTTCATGTGCGAATTGGACAATTTCAAGATGGAATCCGGGGAAGAAATTGATCACATGATTTCTAGGTTTACGGTCATCATCAATCATTTGGGAGCATCGGGAAAAGTCATCGGGACATCGGATCAAGTGAAGAAAATTTTGAGATCTCTCCCGAAAGAGTTTAGAAGTTACACCTCCTCCATTAAAGAAGCAAACAACATAAACACTTTGAAAATGGATGATTTGGTCGGCAAATTGCTTGAGTATGAAATGGAGATCAAAATGGATAAAAGGAGGAAGATGAGAAAATGACAAGAAAGTCCTTGGCCTTAAAAGCAAGAAAAAGAGACGAGTCAAGCTCAAGTGAAGAAGATGATAATGATGATGAATTGGCAAGCATCACCAATAAAGTAAAAGAGCTTCTCAAATCCGCAAAACTCAAGGGAAAATCAAAGGCTAAAGAAGAAAAATGGCCGCGGAAGAACAAGAAAATTGTGTGTTATGAATGCAACAAACCGGGTCACATAGCTACCGATTGCCCATTAAGGAAAATGAAAGGAAAATCGAAGAAAAATGCAATGAAAGCAACTTCAACTTGGAGTGATAGCGATTCTAGCTCATCCGAGGAGGAAGAAGAGGTTCAAGCTAAAGAAAGAACAAATCTAGCATTTATGGCTATCACGGATGAGGACATCCGCTTTGAAATTGAAGAAGAAAGCGAAAAAGAAGAGGTACACAATTCTCAATATGATAATGATTTACTAATGCCTTTAATGGATTAAAAGAATTGTGTGATATGTTAAAAAGAAATTGAAATTAGTTAAAAATGAGCATGCTACACTTAAAATTGAACATGCAACTAGTATGGATAAAATTCATGTTTTAGATAATGAGATTATATGCTTAAAGGCTAAACATGAAAAAGAAATTGCATGCTTAAATGATGAAAATGCATGTTTAAAGATTAAAAAGCTAGAACTTGAAAATGCCATATTAAATATGCCATCTAGCTCTAAGACATGCGATTGCGAATCTATATTGAATGAAAATGTCTTATTAAATACTAAGATTGTAGATTTGCAAAACATACTTAGCAAATTCACATTGGGACATAAAAACTTTAATATGCTTATTGGATCCCAAAAATGTGCATTTAAAAGAGAAGGATTAGGATATAGGCCTTATATTAAAAGAAAATTTTTGAGAAATTATTTTGTTAAGGCTTCTGATTCTCATGCTAAGAATGTTATAAATGAAAATGTCACATGTCATGCTTGCAATGAAAATGGACATAAAATTTTTGAATGCATGTATAAGAATGTGATTAAAAATGCATGGATTCCTCAAGGAATCAAAACTAACCCCAATGGACCCAAGAAAGTTTGGGTACCAAAGTGTAATTGACAAATATGTAGGGGGAGCTTGGGAATGGAACTTTAAAGAGAAATTGCAAAATTGATCCCAAAAGCTCAAAGAGATGAGGATTCGCAACGGTAAAGGTAAACTCCGTATTCACGGAAACATTGGTACCGTTTCCTCCAATTTCTATATGTATGCATATTTCACTTTGGTTAAAATATTTTTAAAGCATACAAAGTGATTAGGCAATGTATTAAACTTCTATTGGTATCGATTTTCATTTGATATCACTAAATGCCTTAATCATATATTAAACCCTTATTCTATTTCAATTGGTATCACATTGAATTCATTGAGTCAAATCTCATATATGTGATCATTTGATTAATTTTGCATTATAAATGAATTTGCCATGTAACATAATTGAATAATCATGAAAAGCATGAATTTTGATTGTTTAAGTAATGGTAAGATATTCATAAGAAGACAATCATTAAAATGGATTGAAGTCATTGATTTTAATTGATATAATGATATATAATGACTTATTTTATTTGATATCACAATTAGGGAGAAACAATGCTTAAAATGATATGATATTCAAATGGATTAATTGATATAATTGTTAATTGGTATCATAATACATAATCTTTTGAAAATTGCATTATACATGATTTTTACATCTTATGGCAAAAAGGGGGAAATGCCAAATGTACATATTTTTTTTTTTTTTATATCATTTCTGCACACATCTATTGGTATCTCATTTTAGAACTAAATTTTGCTTCTCCACTTTTTGATAATGTCAAAGGGGGAGAAAATCATTAGAAATGAGATTAAAACTTGTTTTACCCTCACCATTGGATTAAGGGGGAGTAAATTTACTAATGTGTTTGTCTAAGTCTTATAGAGCTATTTTGAAGACAATCACACATTGAGGGGGAGCTTATGTTGAGGGGGAGCAAAATTGTCAAATTTGGACTCCAATAAGCTCACAAGTATCAACAAGTTTTAAGGGGTTGCCATCATCAAAAAGGGGGAGATTGTTGGCGACTTGATCGCATAAAAGGATTTTGATGACGTCAACGCGAATGAAGACTTCGACGTACAAACACGAAGCATTACAAAAAGTGTCGAAGCATATGAGGTGAAGAGCGAGAATATGAAGACTAGCGGCTAATAGAAGATAATGATTAAGAGCTAAATTTTATTGTAAGTGAGTTTACTCAAGTGATCTAAAGCTCTTAGGAATCATATATTTTGCATCACTTGCATTTAAAATGGCTTAGAATGCTAAAAGAATCATTTGCATTTTATTTGCACCAAAATGAACTTAATACACAAGTGCATCGGTAAATGATCTACTAAAAACTAGCAAACGGTTGAATTAAACTTCAAATGATATACCGTTAGATAGATATGTGTCTCTAGTTTTCTACGGTTCAAACGGAACACAATTCTAATACATAGAACTTTTTCTAGAGCCATTTTACTACAACATGTTCAGATGTGCGTTTTCTGCATACATGTCACATTAGAAAAAATCCATAAAATTCATCTTAATGTTTTTGGAGCTGAATTTTTTACAGTAGCTAGATCTATGTGTCTAGTCTATGTAGAAATTTATGGATCATGATTTGGAATTTGCTAGAGAAAGTTATGACCAAAATACCAAGTATCGTCAGTCTTGACTGGTCATGCACATTATGAAACCAGGGAGCTCCATGCCAGTTTGCTCGCCGGTCTTCATGCCGGTTTTGGCTGAGAAAAGCATGCTCTCTGGAACCAGGGAGCTCCTCGCCGGTTTGCTTGCCGGTCTAACGGCTAGTTTTTCGAACGTTATATAGCCGTTGGGAGATATTGAAACCCTAGACCGGCATGCCGGTCTCCTCGCCGGTCTCGCTGTAAGTTGGGGAAAGCTTTGCATTTTATTATAAATAGAACCCCAACTCCTTTGCCTTAAGTTAGAGATCTAGAAAACCTTTATACACATTCTCTAAGGCAAACAAAGAGTGTCATACACCTTCATATTCATAAACACTCATCCAAGCTCACACACACACCTTCCATACATTTAGTGAGCTTAGAACACTTGGGTTTGCTCTCACACAATCTTCTTATTATTTGTGAATGCCCAAGTGTGTTTTAATTCTTCTTTATAAAAAACACTTGTGATTTGTGAAATCCCATCATTTGGGTAATTTGTAAAGGTTGTGAGTGCACCTACGTAGAAAACTCAATCTTGTAAAAGGTTTGGAGTGCGCCTTGGCGGAAAACTCTTGATTACGAATGAACCACGGAAAACTCGATTCTAGTGGAAATCTTCAAGCGAGGCTTGGGGGAGTGGACGTAGGCACGTTTGGCCGAACCACTATAAATCGCGGTGTCGTATTTCTCTTTCCCTTAACTTTTACTTATTTGCAAGTTTGATTACATTTATAATATTGATTAGAAACTTGCATATAGGCTATTAATTGGAATAGAGAAAATTGCCTAAAACTCCCACTTGGTAATAAGAGCTTAAAATCGGCAAAGATTTTATAATTCCGCATTATAGCGATAACCCAATTCACCCCCCCTCTTGGGTATAGAGATTTCTTGTCGCTATTGCTTGTAGGTACTTTCAATACTTGTCGTAACCGGTTATAAGTAATTAGAGTCGAGGAAGATCATGATGTACGCAGCAGGAATGAAACTATGAAAGAGTCAATGCATGGGAAGTAATTACCTGAAACCAATCAGATGAATCCATGCAGACTTGTAGTGAAGTAAGACCCATCAAACCAAATAGATTGGAACCCTTTTTTTACAATTTAAAACGCACCGTTTCGATAAGCAAGTGTGAGTATGTTCAAGAGATGACGAAAGTAAGAAAGAAAGAAGAAGAAGAGGAGGAATTGTTCGTCTCGTTTTGAATGGAAGTGACGGGTGATTAAATAAAATAAATATAAGAATCGTTTGTAGTGTGTGCACAGTAGAGCGTAGTAGGTGATAATTATCTGCAGCTACGGTCCACCACAACGTCGGTAGGCAACATTTTTTGTGGGCCCACTACTTTGTCCAATCCAATGTCATCACATTGGCCCCACGCCTTACGTCAGCTTGACTAGAACTCCTCTTTAATGAACAGACTCGATTTTTTTTTGAATATCGGGAAACCCTACGTAACCTATATCAATACCCGAATATAAATATGTGGGTTAACCGATACTCATGCTTTTATAAGAATATTTTTCGAAACTTGAACATGAAATCTTGAAGACAATATTTTTAAAGATAATATTTCAAACTCAAATTATTAGGTTGTTTCTCATGAGATAACAGACTCTGATTTAATCAACAGCAACTACAGCCGTTGGATTACGAGAGGGATACGTCAAAGATCTCTTCTTAAGTCATCATAAAATGTAAACAATGGGTCCATTTGTTTTTATTGGAAATTACTGTTTTTTTTTTTTTTGGTGTTCACTCAAATTAATTGAAAATGTTAAAGATTTCAACTTTCAAGAGTCTTATAAATTGTGTGAATTTTACACTTCAATTTTTTTTAAAAAACATATTTATAATTTTTAATCTAAAAATACGGTAAATGTGATCGATTTTTAATGATTTTTTAATTTATAATTTAATATTAATCTGTTTAACCTACATTTGAATTAACAGACTAAAAGTAACATGAATAAAAATTCTTTTAGGAGAAGCAGAAGCTTTAATTTAGGATTAAGTGGACAGATGATTTTTTTTTTTGACGTGTCAGAAGCTTAGAGGTGACTGGACAGAGAGGGTAATGAGAAAATAAATTTTTTGGGGTTTTCGATAAAGAGAGAGAATAATGAAAGTGCATCATTCCACTTGCGGGCCCTAGCGAGTGGACCCCACTCGCTATCCTCCTACTACAAGCAAAGGATATATTCCCACTACCACCCCCCTTAGCACGTGCCTCCCTCTTCCCTACGAAGCTATTCCAATTGTCCACGCTATCGATGTACTCCAAATAGTCGACAAAACAAAATATTAATCATTTTGGTCCCTATGTGATTGTAATTTTTGGACGTGTCAATGTATCATTTTTTTAGATGAGCTGTTAGTGGGGATGACAAAAATTTCCCTACAGATGAGATAAAATGAAATCGAGAATAATTTTATATATTCGTTAGTTGGATTAGTGGGTAACATGAATTGATACCCTCAGAGATAAAATATGTGTACATTAAAGATATGTAAGAGTAATTTTCTTACATATTGATTGAAAATGGACATATATAGATATTGACATCATCATATCATACCTGACCCATGTCGATCACTCAAGACTTTTACATCATTTAATATTTATGGAATAAAATGGTAAACTGAAAAATTGTGTAAGAATATCATCCACCTCGAAATGATATTATTTGATTACACCTCAAATTCTCGGACCCGAATACATGATCTCTTACCTATATTAAAAGGCCAAACTAACTTGGCTAAATAATACATTGTGAGGTGACCCACCTCTAAGATTAAAAATAAAAATAAAAACATTAACATCAAAAAGAGAATCCTAATTAAAAATACGGGAAATCTGGTGACTAGTGTTGATGGTGGCTTTTGTAAGCCCTTATCCCGAGGAAGGTTGAAGAGTATTGTAGTACTACCTAACCAAATTGATAGAAAGGCCCAAGAGCCGAAAGATAAGATGAAGGTTGAAGAAATGACCCGACCGTAGTGTGATGAGATGTTCTCCCTAAAAAGAGATTATGAAGTAAGACAAGTGATGATGATACCCGACTCGACCATATTAAAGAGGATTTTTTGGGTACTCCGAGATTTTGTTTAGCCCGATTCGATGAACTATCATCTGTATATGGTAAACAACTCGATCTGACAACTTTGAAGTCTGGATTTGAAAGAACATCATTTGTCTCGATTACCCGACCCGAGGAACGATGATGAAATAATGACCGACCAGTTTAGGAGCAATATTGTTGGGCTCGCAGCCTGTAAAGAGTACGGATAGCCTACGAAGGGCTAACTGGAGAATAAAGGAGTCGCCACTAAGTATAAGACAGTGAGAATGATTTAAAGCCGCACAACACCACTCGCAAGCTCCGACCTTAAACCTGTTTGGGTTTAGAATGGTCACTTACTGATGTCAGTGTAATATCCAGGTTAAAAAAAAAGTATTACCATATCTTATAATCCATTAACACGTAACAATAATTTATATAGCATAAAACAATGCATTCATCAAGTAATAAAGGCAAAAAAGCTAAATGAATACATGTACAAGCTCAAGAATCATTAAAGCAGTAGTAAAACAAGCAGATCAGAGCATTTATCTTGCTGGCCTGGCTTCGTAGAATCCTGGCCAGACTTACATAAAGTCTGGCCGAATGTGTTGCGTAAACCAGAAAGAGTGGAAACACAAAGTTACACTCATGATAGTAATAACCGATGGAGCAATGTTATATTAGCAGTAAGACAATTAAAAAATAGAATAACGAAACACTACCAAAACAATAAGCAAGAAACACAATAACTACAGTAATGATAACAACATGGACATAACACTACGGTATAACATTAAAACAAACGACTATAAAAAGAGAAGACAGTAATAAAACGACCACATATAAATGGGGAAGACATATGCTACTCGAGGAGAATGTTTAGGGAAGGCTTCTCGGTAGAATATAACGGTAGTTTAATGCTTAATTGATGTGAAGTCTGACAGTCCCGACCATTCTTTCCTTGTCTATACCACCATCTTTTATAAAGTTCTCGGCATCAACTCACAAACTCATTGATACCAAGAACTATGAGACATATATTATGGTGGTTTTTTGTAAGCCTTTTGTAGGACACAGAAACTGGGCGACGCATGCTGTTCTAGACTCAGGGCCTAGTTGGGAGTACAGAGTAGCCCGCGGGGGACTAAACCGGAGAATAATGGAGTCGCCACCCGGTGTGAACCGGGAAAATGATTTAAGGCCGCACTCACCCCTCGCAAGGGAAGACCTCAAACCGTTGGGTTCGGAATGGTCCCTTACTTATGTCATTTATAATGAATGGATTTGTGCAATATTAACCAAGTCTACTCAACATACATGTTGGTCAAAGTAGTCTAAATTCTAGGTTTGCATGCTTCAACAGTAAACTTTTCATAACGGCAAACATTCAGCATCACACATCAAACATGCTACATACATAGTAATCTAAACATACCTTAACTTAAATTCCTCATATAAAAGGTAAATAACTATAACATGCTTGAAATAAAAAAACAACATTATAATGGCCTAATCATGCTCAAATACAAGTTGGATGAAATGAAATACATGAATCCTTCAAGTGGTAAGGGGCATTGTATCCCGAGTGCAAACCATAATACCGTCCATTCAGATTCGGCTATGGAATTTATATGCGGGTTTTCATCCAATATACCACAAGAAAGAACACATATTTCATTCACCCAAAATCGCATCATACACCAATTCATTATTTCACGTGAACTAGTTCTAAATAACATGCTCAAATAACCATTCTAAGCCATTATTTCATGTGAATTAATCCTAAACGACATGTCAAGCTAATCATTCATACTAAACACATAAAAATATGTTTCCTAAATCATTATTTCATGTAAATAAATTTAATACAACATACTAAACACATTAAACACATAAAATACATTTTTTTAAGCCATTATTTCATGTGAGCCAATTCCAACAACATGCCAAGTTAAATACTCATGCTAAAATACCATAAAATACATTTTTAAACCATTATTTCATGTAAATAAATTTAGTAATAGGTGCCCTCAGGTCTAACCTTTTGTGTCGTTCTTCGGAGGTGCGTTATACGGCCGTCGGAAGGGCTAAGTCACTACGATTTCACCGGTTCACTGGTTCGATGTTTTGCTCACTGTTTCGCTGTTTCATCCGCTGTTTCCACTTCGTTTCGCTGCGATTCAAGTCTCCACACTCGGCTCACTGATTGGCAGTGGATTAAGGTCGATTTTGGTGATTTTTGAGAGGCGTTGGACTGCCGTTTGCTCGGTTTGCTCAAGGATCTTCAAGTGCAGTTTTTTGCTCACTGTTTTGATGACTTTAGGGACTGTTTTGAGTGCTTTTGAGCTGCTGTTTTGGGCGAATTTTGGAGGGTGTTTAGGGTAGTTTATTCACTGGTTTGGGGGCTAAAATTAGGGTGATTTGGGTGCAATTTCCAGGGGGAAAGTGGCGTGAACTGCAGGCTTAATTTAGGGGCTGTTTGGCATGTGAAAGTGGACTGTTTGGCGTGTTTGAGCTGCTGGAATGAGAGCTGTTTGCTGTTGGTTTGTGGTGTCAGTTTGGGGCTGGAATGGAGTCAGAATTGGCGTGAGAATGGGGCTGGAATGGGAGCCTATTTCAGCGGCTAAATGGCATGAACAATAGAGGCAAGATGAAGGAAGCTTGGACGCCAAAATGAAGGTTGACTTGGAGGGCAGAATTGGCGTGACTTCTAGGGAGGATGAAGAGCAGTTTTTGTTCTTCCAAATGCTAAGTGTTTGCTTGGTGTTTTTGCTTGATGTGTATTGATATGTGCCAGGGGTTCCAAGGTGGAAAATGATGGTTTATATAGGCAAATGGGATAGTGGAGGTGTGGTGTGAATGAGTGAGGTATGGGTTTAAATGAGTGAGGTGTGGGTTTGAATGAGTGAGGTATGGGTGAGAATAAGTGAAGTGTGGGTTTGAATGAGTGAGGTGTGGGTTTGAATTATGCGTTTGTTATTTGTTTATTATTTTGTCAAAGTGGGGTGGAATGGTTAAAGTAAGTTTGGTAGATGGGTAAATCATGTTTGAATAGTGTAAGGAGGGATAATTTTAGTGTCATGGGCGTGGGCCTAATGGATGGTGGGCTTGGTGTTTGATTTATTTTGGTTTCATGGGCTTTGGATGTGGGTTTAGGTGTTTAGGTGGGCTTAGAGTGGTTTGCGATGATTTCGGGCGAAAGATATACCTAAAAATGAAGATTCAACAAGCGTGCTCCGAGTGAACTAAGCGAATCAAAACCAAAATGTGTCAACTCTTGAATTTCCCTTTTCGACGACCTTTTTCCGCAACTTCCGCAACTAAAAAGTAGTGCCTCCATTCGAGGCTCATCATTGGGCTGATATGCAAAAATGCAATGCCTACAATCGCCCCCACTTTGATGGGATCTGTGCAGTGTGTGACAATGACAGTCTTATCAAAGTTCGTGCAATGCATCTTTACTTACCTGGCTCGCCAGCTGCCACCTGACTTACCTGCTGCTTCGAGCTGAGCTGATGATGCAGTGGACCTCGATCCTGGGACGCATCCTAATATCTGCAACCGACAACGGGGGCCTCGACCCTGGGACGCATCCCAATACCGCTGACAAATTGGGCCTCGGCCCTGGGACGCATCCCCAAAATATGATGCACTTGGTCCACGACCCTAGGACGCATCCCAATAACTACAACCGACAACGGGGGCCTCGACCCTGGGACGCATCCCAATACCGCTGACAATTTGGGCCTCGGCCCTGGGACGCATCCCCAAAATATGATGCAGTGGGTCCACGACCCTGGGACGCATCCCAATAACTGCAACCGACAACAGGGGGCCTCGACCCTTGGACGCATTCCACCTGACTTACCTGCTGCTTCGAGCTGAACTGATGATGCAGTGGACCTCGATCCTGGGACGCATCCCAATACCTGCAACCGACAACGGGGGCCTCGACCCTGGGACGCATCCCAATACCACTGACAAAATGGGCCTCGGCCCGGGGACGCATCCCCAAAATATGATGCAGTGGGTCCACGACCCTAGGACGCATCCCGATAACTGCAACCGACAACGGGGGCCTCGACCCTGGGACGCATCCCAATACCGCTGACAAAATGGGCCTCGGCCCGGGGACGCATCCCCAAAATAGAATATACTTACGATGATGTGGGTCTCGACCCTAGGATGCATCCCCAAACTTCTGAAGATGATGATATAGGCCTCGACCTTGGGACTCGCCCCCCAAAACTTGATACTGTAGTTGGTGTAGGTCTCAACCCTGGGACTCATCCTCGAAACTGATACTAATGCTGATGTGGGCCTCGCCCTCGGGACTCATCTCCGTAAACGATACTGATGCTTATGCTAAATGTGGGCCTCAACCCTGGGACTCATCCCTACAACAAATACTGATGGTGACGTGGGCCTCGGCCTTGGGACTCATCCCCACAACTAATATTGATATGGGCCTCGCCCCCAGACTGATACTGATGTGGGCCTCGCCCAAACTGATACTGATATGGGCCTCGCCCCCAGACTGATACTGATGTGGGCCTCTCCCCAAACTGATATATGATATGGGCCTCGCCCAAACTGATACTAATGTGGGCCTCGCCCCAAACTGATATGGGCATCGCCCCAAACTGATACTAATGTGGGCCTCGCCCTCAGACAAAAATATGGGCCTCGCCCCCAGACGGATACTGATATGGGCCTCGCCCCGGATTGATATTGATATGGGCCTCGCCCCAGACTGATACTGATGTGGGCCTCGCCTCAAACTGATATATGATATGGGCCTCGCCCAAACTGATACTAATGTGGGCCTCGCCCCAAACTGATATGGGCATCGCCCCAAACTGATACTAACGTGGGCCTCGCCCTCAGATAAAAATATGGGCCTCGCCCCGGATTGATATTGATATGGGCCTCGCCCCAAACTGATACTGATGTGGGCCTCGCCCCCAGACTGATATATGGGCCTCGCCCCCAAACGGATACTGATATGGGCCTCGCCCCAAACTGATACTGATATGGGCCTTGCCCCCAGACTGATATATGGGCCTCGCCCCCAGACGGATACTGATATGGGCCTCGTCCCAAACTGATACTGTAACAGATGTGGGCCTCGACCTTGGGACTCATCCCCGAAACTGATACTGTAGCTAAAGTGGGCCTCGACCCTGTGACTCATCTCTGAAAACTGATGTTGAAGCTGATGTGGGCCTCGGCCCTAGGACTCATCCCCGAAACTGATATTGATGATGTGATGGTTCATTTCAACATGCTGTTATCGTGTGAGGCGGTTCATTCCCGAACCGTTAATGTGATGTGGTCCATTCTCGAACCGTTACTGTGAAGTGGTCCATTCTCGAATCACGTTCCATTCTCGGACTCTACTCCATTCTCAGATTACCATTCTCAGTTTGTTCATTCTCGGACTCTGCTCCATTCTCGGATTACCATACCCGTCAAAACTGATACTATATACTTGGAGTGTCATACCCGGTAAAACTGATACTGTGTCTCCGTACCCGAAATGTCACACTCGGCAAAACTGATTCTGACAAAGATGTGGGCCTTGCCCCCCAAAGTGTCATACCCGGCAAAGACTGATAATGATGTGG
Organism: Zanthoxylum bungeanum; assembly: GCA_019454045.1. Lineage (NCBI taxonomy): Eukaryota > Viridiplantae > Streptophyta > Magnoliopsida > Sapindales > Rutaceae > Zanthoxylum > Zanthoxylum bungeanum. The sequence goes on along the minus strand of SKCR01053016.1, from coordinate 7,762 downwards.
GCTTCGCCCCCAGAGTGCCATACCCGGTTAAAGACTGATAGTGATGTGGGCCTTAACCCGCAGAGTGCCATACCCGGCAAAGACTGATAATGATGTGGGCCTCGCCCCCAGAGTGCCGTACCCGGCAAAGATTGATAATGATGCAAATGATTTATTTCAACATACTATATTGCCCTCCTCGAGACAATCTTAATAGCTAAACATATTTTCGTCCTCAACGAATGCTTTGTGTCAAAACCAGAGAACCTTCAAAGTACTTGATACACTCAATTTCGATAGTCTGAATGGGTGATCTGAACTAGACTCTTAGTGTGTGTGTGCTAAGGCTCTTTCGCAGCTTAGTCCTTTAGTAAGCCAACTTGGTGATTTCGTTTCAGAGAATCGAACCAGTGGGTCTAACCAACCTGGATGTCTTAATCACATTCTGTGATTACTTCAGCATACTCAATATGATATGGTTTTCATCTTTTTTCTTTTGTCTCTTTCTTTTCATTTTGGATTTTCTTTTTTCTTTTCTTTTCTTTTCTTTTTCTGACTCACCTACCCTTTAAGGTAGCATTTCTCCTCATGGTGGTCCTAATACTCACCCATGGGTAGCTTCACGCTTATCGGTTATAAGTGGTCAATTTTTTTCTTTTCTTTTTATTTCAGAGACTTTTATTTTTATTTCCAACCATATCATATATCATAGCATCAATAAACAAGTGTGGACACCCAGGCAAACGGTCATTCACTAATACATCATCTCTTCAACTAGTCACCTCGATAACTACTCAGGTTTCTACTGCTAGGATTCTGTAATCAAGTGCTCGTGAGTCTAACTGAGATCAATTCATTCAGGATACCGGAAGAGAGCGTGTCTCGCACTTATCGTTTCTAGGGTTTCCCCCTACAGTATTCAATGTCATCACCAGACATATGTCTAACTATCAAAGACTTCTCTCACTCAATTTTTTTTTTCATTTTTTATTATTTAATATTTAAATAACACAAAATAAACAAGATACTAATACAGAAGACTTAGAGGTTAAGATCCAGATTCAGTTTACGCTTTTTACCACGATCGTCCTCGGACCATTTGATCTCGGAAATGATATGGTCCACATGCGGTTCAAAGGCCAAGATTTGGTCAATTAAATCCTGGGCAGTTTTGGCTGTGAAAAGGAGTTCGTTCACAGGTTTTGTTACAAACCCATTTCTTCGGATGTCTTCAAGAAACACATAGAGAAAATCATAAAATCCATCAACGTTAAACAATCCAAGAGGTTTCTGATGTATGTTCAGATTCGCCCAAGATAGCATTATAAACATTTCCTCCAACGTGCCCAAGCCTCCTGGTAGAGCAATAAAGGCATCTGCACGGTTAATCATTTCCACCAGTCGCTCTGACATTCCCGGCACGAGCAATTCTTCTCCGTTTGACGGTCCTATCAGATTCACCTCCGCCAAAGGTTTTGGGATGATTCCCAGAACTGGACTGCCTCCATCATGTACAGCCTTTGAAACAATTCCCATCAGTCCAAGATTGCCTCCACCGTATATTAAGTGTATATTCTGTTCAGCAATGACTCGACCCAATTCTTGTGCTGCCTCTATGTATTACGGTTTAGTACCCACACTGGTACCGCAAAACACACAAATGGTTTTAACTCGTCTTCTTGAAGTGGCTTCCATTTTCTCTATTTTACTCGGATGTATATTTGAATGTGTTGAGGAGAGAAATATTGAGCTGAATTTATAGTACTTAAAAATGGATGAGTAATAATTGTACTAATACCTTTCACCGAATGGTGGTTAGCTAAACCACAAAAGAGGTCACGAGAAGTCAAAAAGTCACTGGATCCTGTCTACGAAAACAACAAAAGAAATCGTGACATGTCAAAAAGTCATTCTATCCACGAAAATAAAATAAAATGCCAAAAGAAGTCCTAAAAGGTCAAAAGTTGTGGATCCTGTCCACGAAAATAACAGAAAATAACAAAAGAAGGCAAATCAAAGCAATAATTAAAGCAAAGGAATTATGTACTCAATACGCCTCTTGCTTGGCATAATTTCATTAGGATGCGTCTCATGAATTCTTCTTTTACTCTGCCACCACTAATGAATTAGCTCCCATTTTTGTGATTGCCAAGCACCATTCCCTCTGTCTTAAAATGCTATGTCTTCGCTTTTACCTACCAAAAACACACAAAATAAAAAAATTCTACAACATGTATACACAAAACATGAAAATAGAAATCGCAACAAAGTGTATAGGTTGCCTCCCTGTTAGCACTAAATTTATCGTCTTCAGCCAGACATGACCGAAATCCATCTGTTAATGTGGCTTCAATGTCATCCTCAGTGCTTGTGTCACCTTTTGATCTCTGCTTTTTTTTTCTTCTTTAAAACCTGCCAATACAAAGCAATAGAATAAAGATGTGTACATGTAAGGTATACACATACATGTGTAGAGATACCCCATGTTCTTGATGGGTGAGACCCTTATTGTGCTCATCGACGCCATATGTCTCTGATCGTCCCTTACTAGTTCCCCTTTGCTTGAAACCTGTAAAAACAAAACGCAAAACAAGGGATGCAAGTTACGTGCAAGCATGTATGCATGAGTTTCCTAGCCCGTTGGGTTAGGTCTTCTGCCAATTCTCTTGGTGACTGCTCAGTCTTCTCTCCCTCAGGCTAAATACAGCTTCAATCTGTTAACATTGATCGGCTCGGTGAACTCGTTCCCTTCTAAGTCTGACAGTTTCACTGCTCCGTTTCCCAATTTCTGAATGACTATACTGTCTTTTCTGCTTACTTCTTCTGAGGATTCCCCGTGTTCTAAACATCATCGTGCGTCATAGTACCAGGGTTGAATACCTTTGTCAAATATACTCATGTTGCAAGTTGAAAAACTTAGTCAAGTAAGTGAAATGAACGTCTTTATTATCATAAAAAAGGTTCAAACATGTAGACAAAGTCAATGTCTCTATTAATAAATGTTGGATCACAACTGAATAAGATCTGGGAGACAAACATCTCCATAAATTGCAGCTTTATTTTCCCTTGCTTTCTTATTTCCTTCGACCATCAATTTCTCCAGGTACAGTATTTCTTCTTCCCATTCACTTCCCTTTTCTGCAACCTCTGTCTCATCACTGTCTGAGAAGTTTTCCCAAAGATCCTCCCTCTGCTTTATTTTACTTTTACCATTGTTGCTCCGTATCCCTGTGCAAGAAGTTTGGTAGCTGTGGGTTGGGAAGACAAGATGGTCGGGTAGGCCGGAGTCAATAATGTGGGTAGGTGGAGGTTTTCTGTGTATGTTGGCTTGTTCTTTTTCTGGGTTGGGTATTTTATGGGCATCAATGAGGTTTTGGATTTCATGCCTAAGGTGGATGCAATTATTAGTTTCATGGCCCTTTTCTTGGTGGAAGTAACAATACTGATTTAGGTTGAGGTACAGTGGCACAGGGTTAGGAAGTGGTCTAGGTTTTAAGGGTTTTAGAAGTCCTTGCATCTTCAGTTTCTTAAACACCTTTGACAAAGGTCTACCAAGATTGGAGAATCGTCTGTTTCTGATAGAGGTGATATCGGAAGGAGGGGGTTTGGTCTCTGAAGGTTCCCCGATGGTCTTTCCATTCTGATTGTCCATCTCTCTGTTATCGGCTATACAGAGTGCGGTCAAACTGGCCACAATATTAGTCAGAGCTTGCAATATCTCAACAATTCCTGTTATTTTGGTCTCCAATTGATCCAGGCGGGATCTCTCGTTTGCTGACTTGCTCATGTTGACTGACGGTCTCTTGACGAGTCTCTCTGCTTTCCTAACTCAACGGGAATCTATGATGGCTTTTAGACATAAAAGGGTTAACATGATGCGTGTATGCATGAAATGCTTGAGATGCGTGTGATGCGGAAAATACATATATAAGTTGGCCTATCATCATTTTAAAGCATTCAATCACATCATTGCGCGGTGCAAACTTGTCCCAGTTGAAAAGGCCCAACAAGTTTATACTTTTGCGATAACATGGCTAAACGACTTCAAATAATGCCTAAACACAAAATAGCCCATCGGCATTTTAGAAGCTTTTGGCCCAATTATCAAAGGACACGAACTCGTTCCAGTTTAAATGGCCCAATAGTTCATATCTCTTGACAAAAAGTCCAATTGGATCCAAATAACGATGGTCCCAAACAAGCATAAAAGAAATGATTTCTATGGGGCATACAATTAGGGTTCGCATGTAGGTTTAAAAGAATGTAAACAAAGGCTCCCGCTGACGAAGGTTTGCTCACAACTAGGACTCCCCACTCAAGGGTTCGAGCGACCAAGTGAGCGCACCTTTTTATACCTTACGGTACGTGCCAACAAGTTACGGTGTGTGACTGACTGTCAAATGGATTTCCCGTTGTAGATTCCCCAGAGGGAGGGTGGAGCGAGGCTCTCTTAAGTACCCAAGCCCCTTAGGCTCTTATCGCTTGGTGACAGGAATAAACAACGAGTCCTCCAAATTAGTCTATCACAATGAGCTACGGGTGAATGATTATCCAGGTGCCTTCACAACTTTTCCTTATAGAAAGGTAGTGAGTGAAGGAAGACACCAAACCATCACCTGGCCTTAATAACACCTTTGATTAAACTCTCTAAACCCACAGTAGACATGGTTAATTTAAAGCACAAATCACAAACATTACAATACATTATTTCGGGGCCGATTCTCTATCCCCAGTGGAGTCGCCAGACTGTAGAACACAGAAACTGGGCGACGCATGCTGTTCTAGACTCAGGGCCTAGTTGGGAGTACGGAGTAGCCCACGGGGGACTAAACCGGAGAATAATGGAGTCGCCACCCGGTGTGAACCGGGAAAATGATTTAAGGCCGCACTCACCCCTCGCAAGGGAAGACCTCAAACCGTTGGGTTCGGAATGGTCCCTTACTTATGTCGTTTGTAATGAATGGATTTGTGCAATATTAACCAAGTCTACTCAACATACATGTTGGTCAAAGTAGTCTAAATTCTAGGTTTGCATGCTTCAACAATAAACTTTTCATAACGGCAAACATTCAGCATCACACATCAAACATGCTACATACATAGTAATCTAAACATACCTTAACTTAAATTCCTCATATAAAAGGTAAATAAATATAACATGCTTGAAATAAAAAAACAACATTATAATGGCCTAATCATGCTCAAATACAAGTTGGATGAAATGAAATACATGAATCCCTCAAGTGGTACGGGACATTGTATCCCGAGTGCAACCCATAATACCGTCCATTCAGATTCGGCTATGGAATTTATATCCGGGTTTCCATCCAATATACCACAAGAAAGAACACATATTTCATTCACCCAAAATCAAATCATACACCAATTCATTATTTAACGTGAACTAGTTCTAAATAACATGCTCAAATAACCATTCTAAGCCATTAATTCATGTGAATTAATCCTAAACGACATGTCAAGCTAATCATTCATACTAAACACATAAAAATATGTTTCCTAAATCATTATTTCAAGTAAATAAATTTAATACAACATACTAAACACATTAAACACATAAAATACATTTTTTTAAGCCATTATTTCATGTGAGCCAATTCCAACAACATGCCAAGTTAACTACTCATGCTAAAATACCATAAAATACATTTTTAAACCATTATTTCATGTAAATAAATTTAGTAATAGGTGCCCTCAGGTCTAACCTTTTGTGTCGTTCTTCGGAGGTGCGTTATACGGCCGTCGGAAGGGCTAAGTCACCACGATTTCACCGGTTCACTAGTTCGACGTTTTGCTCACTGTTTCACTGTTTCATCCGCTGTTCCACTTCGTTTCGCTGCGATTCAAGCCTCCACACTCGGCTCACTGATTGGCAGTGGATTAAGGTCGATTTTGGTGATTTTTGAGAGGCGTTGGACTGCCGTTTGCTCGGTTTGCTCAAGGATCTTCAAGTGCAGTTTTTTGCTCACTGTTTTGATGACTTTAGGGACTGTTTTGAGTGCTTTTGAGCTGCTGTTTTGGGCGAATTTTGGAGGGTGTTTAGGGTAGTTTATTCACTGGTTTGGGGGCTAAAATTAGAGTGATTTGGGTGCAATTTCCAGGGGGGAAAGTGGCGTGAACTGCAGGCTTAATTTAGGGGCTGTTTGGCATGTGAAAGTGGACTGTTTGGCGTGTTTGAGCTGCTGGAATGAGAGCTGTTTGCTGCTGGTTTGTGGTGTCAGTGTGGGGCTGGAATGGAGTCAGAATTAGCGTGAGAATGGGGATGGAATGGGAGCCTATTTCAGCGGCTAAATGGCATGAACAATAGAGGCAAGATGGAGGAAGCTTGGACGACAAAATGAAGGCTGACTTGGAGGGCAGAATTGGCGTGACTTCTAGGGAGGATGGAGAGCAGTTTTTGTTCTTCCAAATGCTAAGTGTTTGCTTGGTATTTTTGCTTGATGTGTATTGATATGTGCCAGGGGTTCTAAGGTGGAAAATGATGGTTTATATAGGCAAATGGGATAGTGGAGGTGTGGGTGTGAATGAGTGAGGTATGGGTTTAAATGAGTGAGGTGTGTGTTTGAATGAGTGAGGTATGGGTGAGAATAAGTGAAGTGTGGGTTTGAATGAGTGAGGTGTGGGTTTGAATTATGTGTTTGTTATTTGTTTATTATTTTGTCAAAGTGGGGTGGAATGGTTAAAGTAAGTTTGGTAGATGGGTAAATCATGTTTGAATAGTGTAAGGAGGGGTAATTTTAGTGTCATGGGCGTGGGCCTAATGGATGGTGGGCTTGGTGTTTGATTTATTTTGGTTTCATGGGCTTTGGATGTGGGTTTAGGTGTTTAGGTGGGCTTAGAGTGGTTTGCGGTGATTTCGGGCGAAAGATATACATAAAAATGAAGATTCAACAAGTGTGCTCCGAGCGAACTAAGCGAATCAAAACCAAAATGTGTCAACTCTTGACTTTCCCTTTTCGACGACCGTTTTCCGCAACTTCCGCAACTAAAAAGTAGTGCCTCCATTCGAGGCTCATCATTGGGCTGATATGCAAAAATGCAATGCCTACACCTTTATCGCGAGAAAGGTTGGAAGGTATTGTAGTACTATCCAATCAAATGGATAGATAGGCCCAAGAGCCTAGAGGTGAGAGGAAAGTTGAAGATATGAATTGACTGTAGTGTGTGATGAGGAAAGTTGAAGAAATAACCAAACAAAGAAGATTTAAGTACCGTTTGGTAGAAAGTATTGATTGAAAATATAAGATAACTTATAAGTATTGAACTGAGATTATAAACAAGTTTATAAGTGAACCAAAGTCTATACTAAATGGTACAATAATTTATGAGATCTCTTCAATCTAGATTAGACAATCTCACAAATTCATAGTGTTTTTAATCAATCTATATACTTTGACATTACAAGTTTTAGACGTGAAAATAAATTTGAACTTTAGAGCATCTCTAACTTGTAAGGTTCAAAAACAAATATGAGTTTAGCTCGAATCAAAGGTGGCATGAGACCACGAGGGAGGATGCTTTAAGCTGATTGCTTGAAGAACACAATGAGTTGATAGGGCTCAAAGTACACATTTTCAGGTGAATAAAGTGTTATGTGCCCACATTTCACCGTACAACTACTACTTCCTTCGTGTATGGAGAGGTGTTAATCAATTTTTCTGTTTGTTGGTGACGCGTTTATAAGTAGTGAAATTTTTTTTAACGAGAGTACGTGTTTTAAGTGTGTTTATGATTCATGTTAAGAATAAAACTGTGAGTAATTATT